>JACXSJ010001309.1:52986-100251 GCA_014851325.1 Pentalonia nigronervosa
ATCCATCAATTTCCGATGTTTTTTTTTTTTTTTTTTTGTGGCCATTATACGCAATATTTTTCATATTTTGTCCGAAAAACAAACATAGTCCAGAATAAGGTAGTGTATTATAAAATTGTCATAATAACCGATATACACTAATACGCTGTACATGAATGATAAAACTACTTTTAAATTTTTGCCGGGACCTTCAGTTTTGGGTCGTTAAACCCGATTTGTCACTACTACCGGTGTCATTGAAACAATTTCTACTGTTTAATACAATAACTATACAAAATATGTGTATAAATGATAAACAGCCTGAAGAAAGGGTGCCTGTGGTTTGGTATTTACCGCATTGTTGCCGGTAAAAGTCAATACAACAGTAAGTTGTACCACTGGTAATAATGCGTGCCTGCGTAATATGTGGTAATTTTTACGTGGTTCGGTGCGTCTCGTCTTCTTGGAAAAACAACAATTATTATATGGTCCGCGCTCCGAGCAAACGAACAAGGCGTTCGACTGTCGGAGAGTTCAGTATTTTCTATTTCAAGACATCCGGTGTACGTCATAGCATATTGTAGCCGGTTCGATATCCCATAATATTATAATAATATATAAATGTGTCTTGCTGATGGTCATCTCGGCGTGTGGGTTTAGTTTGATTGTTGGCTTTTGACGCGCAAAAAACAATCATTTAATTATTGAAATACTACGGACGCTGGATATAAAAATATTATTATTATTATTATTATTATTATACAAGCATATACTATAAATTATTATGATTTATCATGACGTTCTACGGTGAGTAGTATAATTATTAATTCCATCTTTGAAAAAACATCCATACAATATTGTGTGAATAAAAACGTATTTCTAAAACTATCAAAACAGTTTCAAACATTACTACCGACAAATTCAAATCGACCCAAAAGCGGGTACGCCTAGCCGATCTGTGGTACGACCTATTCGCATATTGTAATATATATATATATAATATTTGTTAATCCTCAGTTTTTAAATAACTTATTAATTTATTATGTTTCACGACGGCATTATTATGAATGTACCTACATAATATGATATAGGTACTGTGATACAGCTACAGTATTTTATGAAATTAATGCTTCACGTAGGTATAGCTGAACATCCTGTTCGTTTATTAAAAATATGTAAATAGTGAGCACGAAAAATTAATCAGTTTTAATCTAGTGGGCCGCGTACAGATCTATGAAAGTACAATAGTTCACATTATTAAGGTCAGATAGACGTTGTATACTATAATGTACACTAAATAAAATCTTTAAAACTTTGAATCGATTATTTACCGTAATACATTGCCTACTAATGACTAATAAAATATACTTAGTAAATAATAACTTTTTTTTTCGTATGAACGTATATTATATAATTTTTGTGCCTGGGATCTCTGATTAAATGTAATTATCTGTGTGATGTGTACCTGCTTTCGTATTAACGTTTATTGATCAATACAAATCAATACAATTTCTATACAGCTAATTGTAAACATTGCACCATTGTGTTTTAAAAATTTAATTTTTACACTATATATTTATATATAGTTTGTCGAAAAATATACTAATGATTTGAAACCACGATCTTTATATTAACTCATGAATCATGATATTCTACATAATTACTAAAAATGTTATTTGATTTATATAATATCATACGCATTATACAACCTGTTGTTTTATTTTTCTGCTCCGCGCAAAAATAATAAAATAGAATAGAAATTATAAATAATAAAATAGAATAGAAATTATAAATAATAAAATAGAATAGAAATTATTTATAAAGTAAACAGTGTATATAATTATAATAAACTCCAGTTACCTTCTCGTGTCTATTATTTTTCTAGGATTTGTTACACAATTATTAATACTATGTTCGATTATCGATTATAATTTATAGAATAGTATAGTCAATCTAATCAATGGTTGCATATAATATGTTTCAAACAAAGCATATACCTAATAATGTTCTTATAATTTTATGGTACACAATACAAGGCGATAAATACGATAAATTATTATTATATTATTTCAAGTCATACCTAAAAAAACTGATTATACGAGGAATAAACGTTTCAACGAAAACAAGTGATATTAAATAATGCATGTTTTTTTATATCATAAAATGATTATAATGCATTATTACACTAGTATATTATTTACAAATTGCAATCAATGTTAAAATGTTTTCATTATGAGTACATTTTTATTACATTCTTTGTGTTCTGTATAATTACGTTTTCAGCGTAAGATTTCGATGTGATTGAAATGTTTCAATGTTTCATTGTACGTTTGCCGTGTATCTTGCGAATAATTGTTAAGTTTTAAGTATAAAAATAAACTATGGTTTCCGCGAATTTACTGAAGTCTCATCTCTAAACATATTATAAAAATATATATTTTATATGAGAAAAAGTTGTGATTTATAAATTAAACAATATTCGTATTCTTAATTACCTTAAAAAGTTTATAGTAGTGAAAATGTTATCTTTGTATACATGAAATTCCCAATAGGCAGACCACATAGAAACAACGAGACAAAAATTCTACTTCGATCAACCAAAAATATGTTCCCTTGAGGAAAAAGCCTTGCACGGTATTCAATATTTTTCGCTCTCTAGTTTAACAACAATTGTATAAGTTTGTTTTTTAGTTTTCGATTTTACTTTCAAACTTGTTGTAGGTTAAAATTGAAAACCACAAGAAGCACATCCCAAAAATTTGACGTTAAATTTATTATCAAATATCTCTTATTATTAAACCAAAAATAATCCAAGTTTTTAATATTTCTTATATTCTAATACTATTAAATATTATCAATTAAGCCTAATTAAAATATACGCATAATACTTTAAGTAACACATTTTAAAGTTCAAGAAAAAAAATTATATTATGTTCTTAAATACACATTAAAATTAGTTGATAATTTATAAATAAAAATGTTAATTGTTTAATCCATATTTATGTTCTATAATATATATTTGATCGTTTTTGCCAGTTTAAAACCGAATAAATATTTTGAATTATTACAGTTTTCAAATAAATCATAAGAAGTCAACAGTAAAAAATCTAGTGGTTCTCGTTTGAAAAAAAGAAGTTTGTATTGCAGGATACGCGCACATGTAGTCACAGGACACTCGATCCTGTTACATATTCATCGAGGAATAAAACATTTCGAGTAATTGAAAATCGTGGACTTTATAAATAGGTATAGATAGATTGGTATGATGTGCTAAAAGGTTACCAAAAACAAAATTTTAATATAAAATATACAAGGAAAAAGGTTATGTGAGCACGGTTGGCATTGTCCACCCTGTATATATTACAACGACCGTGTATTGTACGCTTTAGTCATCGTCGTAAATACATCGTCACAAGGATAATACAAATTGTTCGACAAACTGCGCTTCTATCCATTATAATAAAAATACTCCGAGGTTGGTCGCGGGTATATTATATTATAGTATAGTAGGTATCGTAATAACCTAATAATAATAATATATCACGTAGGCTCCGTCGTCGTCTTCGCGGATAACATAATACACATCGTCTTCGGCCATTACGATATTATATATATTATTATATAACGGCTGTGGCGGCTTCGAACGTATAATTACGCGGCTCGGGAGAGTTATTTCGGACGTTTGTCGTCGTCGTCGTCGCCACAGACTCGTTATGAGATTCGATTTGTATATATAATACATTTACCATCCCCCCTCCCCACAGCTTTTAATATTGCCCCGGGCCGATGCGTTTTGTGTATGTGTGTGTCGTCCATGTATTGTTTTTTATTTATTATTATACTTTTCAGATGTATTGAACCTTACCCATGTTGTGCGCCATGGCCATCGTATAGCTGCTGCTACAGTGTTATTGTAACTAAAAAATAATAACTATAACGTTTGACGACCGTTTGTCACCGCCGCTGCCTCCGTTTCATCGAATTAACTGCTCGGTCGACAAGCAAACGCAGAGCACGCGACATTTTACCCGAACTTAAGCTGAGAGTGTTTATCGCTGGGACGAGCACGTGACTTTCACACCTAACGACGGTAAAAATATGTTATCAGACGAGAGAGCAGAGAATAAAACGGTCTTCGCCGGTCGTGTCTTTCCGAACGGTTATTCGCGGTATAAACCGTGATGAGCTTATATCTCGGTCACGAATCTGTGAATAATAATCCATCATGATGACATTCGTATTATGTAGAGACGGATTTGGGCTTTATATGCGATCTATACGGATAATATATAGGTTAGCATATCGAAAATTGTCGTTATCTTGTCGATAACTATACAACGTTTATGTATTGTGTCACAAATTATAAATATATTATAACGAAAGGTTTTTTAATCTCATTACAGTCGCTTCGACTTCTTAAAAAAATGTTGAGCCACTCACAATTTTTTGTAACCCTCTCATTAGTCGCATCTCGTTAAGTGACCAGATGTCAATTTATAAACTACCATATTAGACGATAAAACATTTGTTAGTTATTTACGAAATATACGTAACATCATACATTCAATACACGGAACAAACATGCCGTCTGAAGATACAAGAAAATAGCGATGAGCATAAACAAATAATCAATAAGCGAATTAATTAAGAAAATGTAACAAAAATGTAGCGTGTTACGTTTAAAAAAAATGTAGCAGTAGTGATAACGAATTACTAATCGTATAGCGATAATCAGCATTTTTTTAGAGGGGGGAAGTAACTATTAATATATACAACGTTAGCGTAAAAAAACGGTTATATCCTAACTGCTGCAGAAATACTTCCGACGGATCTATTAACTGGTTAGTATTATGGTTATAGTTTCAAGGTATGCCAGTGTCGCATACAATGATCACGGGACACGGTTACAAAAACTATATTTCACTAGTTACTCGATGACTCGAAATACGAACTATTTTTTAAACAAGCGTGTAATATAATATATTTCATAATAGCTTTTGGATGTACACAAAATAACTTCGGGGAGGTCACATACAACACTCCGGTATCGTCACTCGGACGACTAAAGGTGCCTTTTTCACAATAATTCACAAACGTGTCGTTCCAGTTTAATCAATATAATCAACTTATAAAATAGCTAAACGATAACGTATTACCGACTTTTCATAGCTAACGTATTGAGTGTGTACGCCAAAGGATACGACACAATGTCGGAGTGTAATAATTATGGAGGAAAAGGTACAGCTGACGATACAGCGTGTACAGCTTGCCAGTGGCGTCATTTTTGAGGGCTTTTGGATTTTGAAATTCTACGTCACAGAATAAAAGGAAAAAATTATTTCACCTTATAATGCACCTACTTTTTACTCAAAACTCAAAATTAATATTTAAACGCAATCTGAAATTTGTTTAATGATCATAATGTTCTCATTGAGTATCTATATTTCATTTTTAAACGTATGTTTTAAATTATGTTACATCCGCAGACGTGATAGTATTATTATATTGCATTATATTGCGATAAGCAAATATTAATATTTATCGATATAAAGATATACGCACTACGCAAAGTTCCGTTATTTTTAATTGAGAAAACGCCACACCTCCATAAGTTCTCTATTTGTTTCAGTCTTACGAACATGCAACATAATAATTAATTTGCTTTAAAAGAATCAAATTTGTGTTTGGTTACCTTCGATATTAAAGTGACCTGTTATCAAAATTTTACGATAAAGAACTCACTTTAAAATTGAAATATCATAAATATCCAACGTACAAACACAGCGATGATGTTCTCATCTTTAAGTTTAATATTAGCCGGTTAATTCATTCCAACATTAAAGGTAACACAAAATTATTGGTTCCGCAGAATGGAAAGTTGAAAAGTTATACTTCGTTTTTAAGACAACACGTGCAGCGGGTCCTTTGAGTTTTTTTTAATGATTTGGATCTATGTATATTATGTGTTATATACTTTGAAACGTCTTGAATATTGACAGAACGTGTTCCAACAGTTGGATTATCCAACGCGTTCATAAAAAAATAAAAACGACTTGGCTCTTACAGCCTACCTCCACTCGAATCAACGTTCCATTTTTCGTTCAAGTTTATGTATCTGATGGTTTGTATATTGTATACCTACGCGTCTCGTCTGAAGAGTATTATCTTGCTCCAAATATCGCGAGAGACTTGAGCCGCTTTAATAGAGTATATATTATATAGTCACAATGTTGGGTAAAAGTACTCGACGCGATCGACGCTTATACGGGTCATATTAAAATATTATACAATATAATCCATATAAAATTTGAATTCCATAAATTTTAATAAATTTACATTCGCCGTATTTCTCGACAACCATATTATGGATCATCGTGCGTAATACAATAAATAATAATAATTTAAAAAGTATTTTATTATAATGTATTTAAATTTATCATAGTCAATGGATACATTTTTAATAACGGAATTTGATAATATTATTACTACTTCAACTAGGTAATGAAATTGTATTTATTTTAACATCAATATACATATATTATATAGTAAGTAATTTAGATTAATAAATTAATATCGGCAAGTTCAATAATAAATGTAGATAATATACCTATTTATTGAAATTAATCAATTTTGAATTTTGTTGAGGGTATTTTCGCGCACAACGTTACAGCTATTTGGCCTCGGGAATTTATATTTTTATTAGGTACCTACCAGGCGCGTCTATGTTGCCGTCCCGACAAAGTGGTCGTTGACTTTAGAAAATGGGTAATTTTACTACAGATAAAAACTGCAGGATAGTTTTTAATAATAATAAAAAAAAGGTTAGAGGTACGGTTAGTATCTATTATAGTGCGGTTGCGGGATGTCGTGGACTTTTATACTATATAATATAGTCTTGTTTTGCCCGTCTCGGCACCAACCCATTACCGCAAAATTAATCGCACTGTTATTATTTTTAATTTTAAATAACAATCATAAAATATATTATCGTTATACTTCAGTAAACGGACGTTAGATGTTTTTCGGGATACGGAGAGGTCATAGCATAAATTCGAATACTTTTTTTCTGTTTTTTTTTTCCATAACTATTATCAATTAATAGCGGCACGAGTTACGCAGTTGTAACACAATAATCAAAAATAATATTTAAGTGGTACTATTTAGTAGCATTTAAAATTGTCGAGTAGAGAGATATCTGCATGTAGGTATATATCATAGAGGTTTCGTAGTCACAAATACGTTTTTCACATACCTATGTCGTTCAAAATCAGAACTATCTCAAAAACCGCCACAAAACCGCCATATCAACATCCTCGCTGGCCAACAGAAAACCGTAAAACGGTAGGCACGAACATAGAGTAATTCAATACAATAATAATATATATTTATTTACATAATGACACACGCCATAATAATATTAATATAATATAATATTACGTTATGGTCGAACTGAAACTAGAGCTATCGCCGTCATCAATACGGGTAAAAAAATGTTACGTCCATTGGTAAGGTTCGTTGGTACGTATGCGTTAACGTCTTCTTACGTAGGATACGGATAATGTGTAAAGCGTTTGTTTTTTTTTTTGAGTTTTTGGCAACGATTGTATAATGCAGACGAGTGCATTACCTGAAGGGGATGCAATACACCTAGGTCTCAAAGATGAGTTTGTTTTAGGGACCTCGGGTTGGTATCCTATAGACACTATTCTAACTTTGTAAAGTGATAAATATTATTAAAAATATATTAAATAATGGTCTAGAAAAAAAGTATTATAAAAACAACCTGCATAAATTAAGTCTAATTGTATTACAGTATTTTATTTCTTTTATTTTAAACTGTTAGGAACTCAGTTTTATCCTTACTTGGTACAAAACCAAGCGGTACCACTCAGTTGAAATGTTTTCCTTTTGAAATCCATTTTCACTTTTATCAAATACCAAAAAAAAATTGATTAACATATCAAATGACTTCAAAATAGCAACTTTTTTTAAGAGGCCTCCAATATTAGTAATTATACCCCGGCCTTCCGAGACTTAGATCCGCACTGGACGAATGGTTTATATAATTATAACTCTAAATTATAATATAACAACACACCGCTATCGTTACAAATATAATAATGATATCAGGGCCGTATCCTTAAAATTTTCGAGGTTCAGAACGAAAATAACTGCTAAGCCTAACATAATTTCTATTTACAAGTGTCGTTTGACACAAAACTTTTTTTTACTATTAATATTAATTGATTCAAAATATCAACAAATTTCAGAAAAATTTTTCGGTGGAAGTCAAAAAAAAATTGTGTATGCTTTGTATTACACCCAAAAGAGTTGCGATATAGACAATACCATATTATATATATTACCTCTCTAAGAAAGAAATTAAGTCTAGAGCAGTTGTACTTGGAACCAAAAAAAAGCGCTATAGGGTTTTTTGAATGTATTTCGTCGTACCCGTTATTGGTTTTGTACTTTTATACGACCTGCATATTTGCCCCATATTTTTGTTAGTTGGGAAAAAATCCCCAGTAGCATTATACTAGGGATTGACTAAAATAAATAATTTATTTTACAAATTATATATTAGAAATACTCTATTTTATATAATTATACATATATAAAAAAACCATATGCCACGATACCGAAGCTTATAATAATAACAGTATATAAATTAAAATGTAAATAATTTATGTGATAGTAGTATAATTTTATGTATGTGATTATATTAAATAGAAATTAAAATGTAATGTAATTATAATATTACATAGTCATTACAGTGTTTTCTGATATTATGAACGATTACATTTAGGAAGACTTCAACATTTATTTTATAATTTTGGATTCTTGTACATAGTTCTTTCAATCTTCTATCATCTGTAGCTTGGGTTAATCCTAGTTTTTTCTTTTGTTGAATGACTCACCTACATCATTTAAAGCCAACTTTGCTAGATCTGTAGCTTTTTCATTTTTAATTTTTCGAATTAACCTTCATACTATAATTGTAGGAATATATATTTTATTTCTAATATATAATTTGTAAAATAAATTATTTAAAATTAATCAAGTCACAGTATAATACTGCTAGGGATTTTTTTTCCGCAATTCATATTTTTACATCATAATAATTGACCACGACAGTTATGTACTTATTACACAATAATACTTGTTGTACTACTTAATTCCTAATCAATGTCTTCGTTATTTTCATATAAAACTTGATAGTTTTAGTGTTACGAAATAATATAATTTTTGAAGCAAATTTTCCAATTTTTTTTTTTTTTTCAAAACGCAAAACTCCAAATCCGAATAAAAAACGTGAGACCCTACAGGGACAGCTCTGAATAATATACATATTATTATTGTTATTACTATATAAACTCGTGCGGGGACACGCGCTTAAAAATACGACCTGCGAGCGCACTCAGCAAAATTATTATTAATAATAATAATAATAATAATTGTTGTAGTAATATTATATTATGGACCGAAGAGTCTGCCGCCGGAGGAGTTGTAACGATGAGTGTGCTGTGCATTTATATAACTGCAGCATACGTATATATATATATAAGAATAATATATAAACATTTATTTGTTCACACATGTGCAGCAGTATATTGGACGAGTAGTGGCGTCGGCAGCGGACGGAGCGGTTGATACCGATGAATCATCGGACATGTGGTCGTGCGGTTATTACCAATTTAGGAGAGATGCAAGTAGTCGCGGTAACCGGTTGGCACGCCGTCGTCGTAGCTGCAACTATAATACCACTATGACGACGACGACGGCGGCGGTTTACAATGCGCGACGAGACTCGTATATGATATGCATGGTAATAATATGTAATGCGCGCGTCGGGTGTGCGCCGACGGAGAAATTGATTAGGTACATGAACCCGGTTAACGTCCGTTCGTAAGTCGGTCTGTACCGCGACCGAGTTTCGCCGTCGCTATAATATATTATATACGCACTGAAAACGTCTGCGCGGGAAAACCGTAGATACCGCGGTACACTATATATTGCACTGCAGTGCGCATCTGCAGCCGACTTAGGGCCACTTCACAGCTCACCGTGAAGCGTGATAATGTATAGTGAACACGCGGTCCGAGTAGGATAGAACCCGACTACACGGTATAAGCGGTATATATACGGTCGTATTAGAATGGTTACCACTGGTTAACCACTAAATGACCACGCGGTTCAATCAATCACAGTTCTAGAATGTTTTTCAATAAATCACGTTTCACAGTTAGCTGTGAAGGCGCCTTCGGGGCGACTTAGGACACTGCAGCGTGAACCGTGATTTCTGGAAAAAAATAATTCCGCGCTGTTATTGGCCGAATCTAGCGGTTAGTAAGCTGTATAGTGGTATGGTACGATGATACCACAGTATATTCCATATACCAGAGAGTAAGTAGAACCCATCCCTACTCATGGTACATGTTATATACCAGGTGGCAGTTTCCACACTTGCCATTTCATTGCGTCAATGAATCACTTCATCACAATAAAAATTACCGTAAATCAAAAAAATGATTTTTTTTTTCCGAAAATCACGGTGTAGCGTGAAATCACCTTTACAAGTGAACCAGCGTGGTTATCTTTTCTGTGACCGCGATCGGTAAGCGAATTCCGAGCTAATCTCGTTTTATTTTCGTGCCATTTTATAATATATACCGTCGTATTGCTACTGTGGCCAATTTCGACTTAAATCAAAACATGCGTATAATACGTCCTCATATCGCACGAAATATTCAAATTAGTAATTATTGATCACCGCGCAGTGATACGACGAAATCTGAACGATTTCGGGCTGGAAAAAACGCGAATGAAATGACACGTGAAATCTCATAAACACCACTAATCGATTTTTTACCTCCTTGTCGAAAATCGATAAAAACAAATTTACAATGGGTTGTATCGAGTTTTGTACGTCTTAGATAATATGTGATGTAGGTACCTAAATGCACGATAAAAAATGAAAACAAATAAACTTGTTCAATAACGAATCGATAATTTAATAAACGCGTCTGCACATTTGAGACCTATGAACGTGTAATATTATGCATGACAGCACGTTAAAACGTGTATACAATTTAAATTATTAGTTGCCCGTACAATGAATATGATCGTTCGGCGACGTTTACCATTTTCGCGTACATAAGATATTGTCTCCGCGAAATTTAAGCAAGACGAAACGGCAATAATTCAAAAAAATAAATCCCTCGTTTGATTAATTCCGTCTGACACTCGTCGTTTTCAAAGATACCATATTTTTGTTTCCGCACACGAACACGTTTATTTTTTAAATTTAACAATTAACATATTATTATTGTATACACGCATATTTTGAGAATAATATTGTATTATTATAATTATTATTATCATTCTACGGCTGTTTCCGTTGTTAAAAATCTTGGCGCGTTGCATTAATTATCTTTATACATACATATATTATTATAGTGCTTGTCATTGACCGCCGGACATTAATAAATGTGTACAAATGATAAAGTGACTGAAGTTATTACATAAAATATTATACATACCGCGGGATTGTGTGGATTACAAAAAGAAGTTCTCGTCATTTATTTTCGTGATGTGTAAAATCGGTCAGTCAATAACGTATACCCACTTGTACGAAATGCCTACACGATCCATAACTATAACTTGTCTCACATTCGAATGTTATTATTGTTACCTATTATTATTGTTTTATACATACGACCGCTATTAGTAAATAATTATTATCGTCGTCAACGGCCGTAATATCATTTTGCAAGCTGCGGTTACTATCGTACCCACCAATAACTTTACATCACAGACCGCAGTTGTATTATTCTTACGGATTATAACATCATAATATTATTATATTATTTATTGGCAAGAGATGATGCGCCTACGTGTAATAAATTTACATTACACTTTTTTTCGATTCATGGCATGCTACATCGGTGACGAAAATGACTGTACAACAACTTTAGATAAATAATCTTACGTACGATATTGATTTGCGGCGAAACGTGTATTTGAGCTTTTAAATATATTTTATACACATCACTTAAAACCTGTTCAGTGACCATTTGTACGAGAGACTGACAATCTGAATCTGCTGAGTGGAATCGAAAATAATGAATAAAAATAACAGTTATATCGTTTTAGTGCTCTGCATAGGCTGGGATAACAACCGTTGCACGTGCATGAGACACTTGAAAACAAAAATATCACAGAGTGATGCTCAAGATCGAGACTTGTGGAGTGTAATGAACCTTATACCACGTATTAGGTATACGCGTATATATACGTCATATTGATTTCGTTAATGGGATGTTATCTGGCTGCAGTAAGGTTAGTACCTAAGTGTTTTAATGATGACACCCAACTGGCGTACTATCAAATTTAAACGCGTATAATACGACGTACTTATCTTTAAATTTCAAACACAAATATAGGTAATACCGCTGATTATAAATTCCAGTATTTACAATCAACAATAATACGTTTGGATTTCTCATTATTCCAGTGATTGTTATAGTATCGATTATTCTGTATCATAATATCATTCGAATTAAATTATGGAGTACAATTTCCAGATGCATTCCAGAGATTACCTCATTATCTAGGTATATTATATGAATATTATTTTATCTCCTAATAATTAATATATTAAAATATACTCATTATATTATTCGTTACTCTCTACTTACTGTATCAATACGACCCTATTTAATCACTTATAAGGAAGAACTACAAATATCATTATCGAGTACATACGTACAGATTTATATCATATGGCATATATCATATATCATCATATCTTTGAAAAATAACCCGTGCGCTATAAATCAATTACTAACCTATTAAAAACACTTGGGTGCCTACTAATTTTATTGAAAAAAAAATTAAATAGTTAGTTATGTTTTATCAATTTCTTTAGATACTTTATTATAATGGAATAGAACGTTATTACCTTGAAATATACGCGTGATTTGTTTAGATATCGATTCGTATTAGAATAATAATAACGATTCGAATTAGAGTGTGGCGCGGTCGTACGCTCAACTGCGGAAACGCTCTGAGTGTACGTACCGGCCGGTGTTTTGCTAGTTCCCGGATGGGTGACCACCCGGGTTTTTAGCAACAAATCCTTGCCACACATACAAAAACGTGTTCCAACCCAACCGTTCCTCAACCCACAATAAAAAAAAAAAAACTACTATAAAAACCTACAAACAGGCTAATGACCTCAATAGTTGAAGCTTTAATTCTAATAATAAAAAAGAATAATAATAATAACGATTATTGTAAAATAATAATTTACAGTAAAAAGTTTTTCAATCCGAATGATAGTTGTACCATTTTAGAAGTGGTAGGATGTTTTCTCGTACGTAACCATAAGCCTCAGCATTCAGGCTAAAATATTCAATTTATTTTTTATAATTTGACATTAATTTTAATTTCTCATTTTGCTTGATTCTAAATTATAATTCAAATGTTAAGCAATTATATAACTAGGATTTATGTATAAGTAGTAAAAAATATATATAAAACTGTATTATTAAAATGTAATAAATTATATTATACCTATCCATATTGAATATCGTAGTGTATATTTTATGTTTATTAGCTGTAATAATAGAGCTTTGCCTGAGTCTGGCCAATTTTTATTTCGTTCTTATTACAATATTTATACACGTACCTAAATAGTCTGTAAACATAATTTTCACACATTCATGTTTCGTTTTTATGCATAAATATGGTTTGTGTAGTATATATTATATATGTTTAATATTAACGTTATGTTTAATTTCACGGGAAAAATGCTTTAATACAATTAGACAATTTTTTGTTTTAACAACAGTTGTATTAGCGTGGAAGAGGGGGAGTGGAATCGGCCTTAAACTATATTTGCAACCCCTTATGGCTTATAATTAACTGGAATGGCGTACCTTGGCAGAAAAATACGAATCGTCGGCCAAAGTCGAACTTGGATATTTATTCATATTATTAAATTTGGGTTTGATGAGACTTCACGGCTGTGCGGCACCTCTGCGCGTGAGCAAAATTAATAATTGACCTCACGGACACTCGGATGAGACTCGAGACTCGATTAGATATATACTCCGTTTATATACAACAGTCGTGCAGGGCTATAATTATACAATTCGCATTTACTTACTCGATATAACATATAACACGTATATGATGTTATATTATATATTATCGTTTGTACTATAGGTCGAGCTGGTATATAAAAGCAATTCGGTCGCTGGAACGGAATGCGAATATATATATATATATATATATATATATATATACGTCCCGTCGACGTTGACGTCGAGAATGATTGACGCGTACGATCCGTATAATAGATACGACGATGTAGGTTCAAAAACCGCGTGGAGATGAAAATGATTCAAAGCAGTACTTACCTATATATACGTATAGTATGTATATATTATATACTCACCACTCACGCCTGTTCGAATGAGCACACTGCAGCGATGCACTTTATGCGCGTTGACTCGCCTGCAGTCTCGACGAACGCGTTTTGTTTACAACGTTTTCCCCGAACGCTCTGACGATAATATATTATACATATTGCATAGTTGTAAATACGTTATTATAATAATATGCATTCGATGTATAGAGATGTTTGAGCGCAGCAACTGCACTTCCGATGCAGCGGTGCACTCACCATACCCGTACGCTCGTCTGAGTGCGTTTAAATTAATATATTATCATAATTATTATTGTTATTGACGCGACAGCGAGTAAATACCTAACCGCTATGTCACTGTATTATATTATATTAAGCGAGTAATGCATACACAAAAAGTGTAGCTGTCAGTAGAATAAACAATACACTATGAATGAAAAATGATCAATTTCACGTATATACGAGTACCTATTGCTGGTTTGCAATACTTTGATCAACTCAGACGTACAATATTATGTTATAGGATAATGTCACTTTAAAATTCAAAAAACACTAAGAAATGCAAAAAAAAGTTTCACTTTTTATTAGTAACTGTTATATGCGCAGAATCGAAGTATATGTCTACTTATTACTTGAAAATTTGAACTCATTGTTCAAGAATACTCCTCAAAAAAAAAAAAAAAAAAATGCGTTGCATTGTAATGTGAACCTAATAAATAATAAAAAATGTCTTCTGTATTTCGACTGCTCGTCTGCGCAAGCGGCACCCCGCATCGATATATTTTATATTTGAAATGAATGATCAAATCGCGGGGATCACGATTTCACGAAATTATATATCAAGATATTTCGAGCCTTCGAGAATAGCTATAATGTGGAACCGTCTTTGAATTAGGATAATATGAAATTGTACGGCGTCATGTTTTCACAACGATCATATTATTTTTTATCCCGAAGAAAATGTAGATATTATATTTATTTTTTAATTTGTTACAAAACATAAATCAATCGGTTCAACAAATTTGTTCACGATGTACGGTTATTTAATAATATCGTATTCAAAATATATATATATAAAAAATACTTTGTCGCACACAACAGTCAGACCGACAGATCCGATCTTACACTTCCGACTATAAGGATATACGAATTATTAAAGTCAATATGTTTACAAAAAAAAAAAAAAAAAATAGGTATTTGTTTTTTTTATATCACTGCATCTATATTTGATATTTTTGTGTTACACAAAAGTGTGCAAAAGTGTGTTGCACATACGTCACAATAACTACAATTGTTATCAATTTTATTTTTATTTTGAGTTTGCGATATCCGTAAACAATTCAATCTCACAAACCTTGAAAAATATAATATTTGCATATTATATTTGACACATATCCTCACATCGTATGATATTATCAAATAATCGCATTCATACTTAAACAATATTAAAAACATCTTATTTTACTGTACTCTAAAAATTAACAAGTTTTTTTATCTACAATCAATGTTGTGTTGTTGGTTTTAATATGAGAGTGAATTTTTTTACGACATTTTAAATTTTTGTTGAGTCATAGACATTTATAAATAATTATAATAATACGTTACATACCGAGACAACACATTCACATGTGTTATACATTATATAACTAAAGAATCACTTTTAATCGTATTACCATCATGTATATAGAATTCTAAATTCTGGAGGCTGAATATTCTTATAAAAATTTCAAAATGTCTCAATAGTAATATAATATTTAAACGATTAATACCAAATCAAATATAGTTTATAAGTCGTTGTGTATACACAATTTAAAAAACAAATCTGTTACTGGATAAACGAGTTTATCTCCGCGCACGCATGCGCACGACTAAATCATAATTATATAATATAGTCTATAATTGCAGGTACATTTTAAGTTGATAATGTTTAATAATTGTACACTGTAAAGTATTCGCATTTTACGGCGTATGTCTCGAGCGGATCGGGTTTTTAACAATATGGAAACAATATCACATAATATGTGTATACCTACACTGTAGCTGTATTATAGATGCAGATAAAAGGTGTCTAAATGTAAATTCGATTAGAAACAAAATATATATAGTTTCACGTATTGGAAACGCGTCCTGAATTGAAAATGTTTCGTCTCTTTTGTGACGTTCGATAATAGTACACAATAATTTCACGTGACATTGTGTCGTTTTCGTCGTCGTACACACTACACACGCGTTTAAGTGTGGACGTGATCGTCTAAATTCTTTGTCGATTCGCGAGCGCGCGTGTTAATCAATAATAGAAGACGACGACGACGATGGTAATAATAATAATGATGATGATAAAAATGGCAATAATACTAATAATAATACCTTTTTGTACGACAAAGCGCATAATGTCATGTACGAGACGCGTCGTATAAAATATATAAACGTTCGGCAGATAGGTTCATACTATATATACATGACAGACGCACGCCCGTCGGGTGGTCAGGACCCGAGGTGTACAACAATACAATATATTATATACCTATCTACGTGTGCATGCGGGAAAAAAAATTACCGGATACTGCAGATCGATTTCGATTGAATTTTCCGAACGCAGAAACGCTTTCGACAGAGAAATGAAATAAATATAACAGACGTCACGTTTTCAACGCCGTTCTGGAAAAACGAATAGATGATATAATATAACATTATACATGTACACACGCACAACAACAGACATGCATCCGTATGATAATATTATGTCTGTGTAGTACGCCACACATACGCGCGCGAGCTCGAGTGTGTTGTACAGGGTGATCCGTCGAGCAAGCTCATCCCAATTTTCACATATTCTGATATTTGAAAGTTTTAAATATTTGCTCGAAGACCATATTTTCAAATTCTTGAGATTTTTTGCAGTAGTACTACTTAAAGAGTGTCCTGTGTAGATACAAACATCTCTTTTTTCAAATGAGAACAACTAGGTAGTGGCTCTTTTTCAGCAGTAAATTATTAAGCGGAAAATTCGAATGAATGGTCTTCGGTTATTTAACGTTGTGTATCTATTAATAGGATATTAGGTCCATGATAATGGGTTTGGAAGATATGAACATTTGAAAATGTTAGAAATTAATATTTATAATTTGTAAAGATAGTCTAAATAAAACAGATACTAGATTCAACGTTACACAATATATTTTATATTTTCGTAATACCATTTTTAAGGACTATAATTATTGTTCTTAGTATAAACATTTTAATAACTGAAAAACTAAAAAAAAAAAAAATAACTAATATATTATAATATAAGTACTCGATCGAATTTTGAATTAAATACATAAAAAAATTCAAAAAAATATACATTGAATAATTTATAGTAAAGGGGGGACTGGGTTCTTATTTGAAAAACAGAAATCTGTATCGCCACATAGGACACTCCTTAAGTAGTACAAAAAATCTCAAAAAACTGAAAATATAGTCTTATAATAAAGTATACTTCAAAATTCCAAAAATCAGAATTTGAACAAATTCATTATACAAAATGAAAAATTGGAGGGAGCGTACTCGGCGAATCACTCTGTATATATAAGAACTGATATCGCACATTCATACGTTATATTATTATTATTGTACCTACGGCGTGCTTATTGCGGCTTAAACACGTCGAGGACGACTTACTACAATGGTGACATTATTTTTGGCATTATCTCCGTCCAAGAGTTTCGGTACGTGGCCCGAAACGACGTACCGGTATTTAACCGCCGCCGCCGACGCCGCTGCAGAGACCGGGCGGGTACGTGATTTTCTCACCGTCGCCGTATCGTCCGCTTGCGATTCCCGACGCGTGCTACACTCGATAATTTAATTTATCGTGATATATGTGTGTAGGTAGGTGGGCACACTGCACGACACCTATAATACAAGGTGTAACTGCGCATCGAAGACCGCCGACGAATAAAGACGAAAAATTAACGAAAACGTATGAAAAACACCATGAAAACTATATGTGGATAGTAAATAATTTAAAATTTACTCGCGTCTCAATAACTTCCGGGGGATTAAATTTTGAAAAAAATTATTACTCGTTTCAAATTGATTTATTCCAAAAAACATAAATATTTAAGAAAACCGTAAAAAATAAACTAATTTTAATTAAAATAAACGTTTTTATCAATATAATTTTTCTGGAAATTATATTTACAAATCGGCAATTTTTAATTTTTCCAAACAATTTTAAATTTTTTATTTTCTGTCTTAAACAATTTAAAAAAATGTATACTACACTTGTAACGCAAGCATCTGTAAATTATATAAGAAAACAAAATTTAAAATATTGATTAGAACAAATGTAATTTATCAGTTCTTTCTGTTACACTCTATACCTATATAAATATATTATTTCTATATACACACATTCATATATGAGTACACATAGTACACAGACAATACCGAGTGACCTCGTTTTATAAATTAAATATAGGTAAGTAAGTACAACTAGACGAATTTTCTATTTGTGGCTGATCGTGTTGCAAACGGCTAAAGTGTACCTACTTATCTATATAAAAAGTCGTTCACAAAGCGTGCACACCCCCATTTTTTTCCTCTGATAATTAATTTATCAAAATTCTGATTTTTTGGCACTTTTGAATATTATTGGAACATAATATTATTATAGTAAATATTAAATCCATTACAGCATATTATATTTTATATTTTCGAAAAAAAAACACATTAAAGCATGACTACTATTCATCCTAGAATTTAATAACTCAGAAACTACATGTTCCAGTGTTTTAATTTAGATACACTAACATTTAAAACAAATTATCATCTGATTAATTATTTATAATAAAATAACTTGATTCTCGTTTGAAAAAAAAAATAAGTATCTGTATCGCCACGTCAGGACACTCCCTAATAATGGCATAAAAATGTAAATAATTGAAAATATGAACCCGTTAATTTAAAATTCCCAGAATCTAAATAAATTCACGGTAAAAAAAAAATGAGGAATAGCATGAATATTGGTGAATCTTCCGCCATATATATATATATATATATAATAGGTAGGTACATTTATGTGTAATAGAGATCGACTGGATTATTGTTGCCGCTTCGCGATGAAAAAAATCGATTTTGGGAACGAAGGTTAACGGTTTGCGTATACATCATACGCATTATACTTGGCACACTACACGTGTTGAGTACTACATTTTTATGAATAAAATCTCCGCCCTCGGAAACCGCATTCGAAATAATACGGTTTTAACGTTGCGTAATATCTAGAAAATATTATTGAAAACAATTTCATTTCAAAATATATTCTTAGAAAATAGTCCAACCGCTGCGTGAACCAAACACTAAAATAAAATGAAATTTCATGTGTGCAACCATATGAATATTATAATATATGCACATTTAGTTTAGGTACATTCGTCACCTAAAAGACGTCTAAAACGCGGACGTTCACGTGATCTTTTTATTTAAATATTATATAGTGCCTATATTTATCTCTTTATGCATAAATTTATATTCTTCGTCTCTACACTATTATAATATTATTAATTACAACGTCTAACCAATCTTAAGCACTTTTCTACTATTGTATATTATAATTATTATTATGTTAAAATAGCCAAAAAAAATACCTATTCTGTAAATAATCTGTAATTGTAGATAGTCAATTTAGGCTGGATACATAATAATAAAAAAAAAGTGTAGTTATAAAATACATATTTTAATATAGTCTGCAGCATAGCATGTATTCTTACGGAAGTTGACGACTCGCAGACAATAATAATATAATAATAATAATTATTATTATTATTACCCCTGGCCACCTGATGATGGACTTATTTTACTTGGTGATCCGAACTTTTTGTCTGGTCAACATATAGCTGCATGGGCACGTACAATGTCTACAGCGAAAAAATACATATTTTTTAAAATTATAATCTCTACGCGTCTGACTGCAGTAGGTATACTAATATTACAGTGCGTTGTCGTCATAATATAATATATAATATACGCCACAAATTTAAAAAAGAGTCGATGAATTTTAAAATTATTTTTATTTTTTTTTTCGACGATTACATCAACATTAACTTGTATTGTTTTAAATTTTCGTACAATTTTATTGGTGTGATTATATGGGTTTAAAATTCGAAAAAAACGAACAACAACAACAATTATTTAAAAAAAATCCATTGTTTTCAAATTTATATCTTGATTCACGATATAATAACCACTCTATAGTATAATATACTCTAAACGTAAACGTAAACCGTGCTCGATTTTAAATACCAATAAAATATATAATATTATGATATTATAGTCACAACACAGTTTCGGTTAGAATTAAACATTATACGCGTCGTCTTTTGTCGTCAAATGTATTGCTGCGGGGTAAGGGGCTTGTAAACATAATCAAAACAGAATAGGTAAATAAAAATAATTAAATACCGCGTAACAAAACATAACACAAAATGAAATAATTTAAAATTAATTTACTTAAAAGTTATAATACTAACCAATTTTCACAGAAATATTTACTCCACGCGTTTTTTTTTTTATCTTATCAGTCAATCCAAGAATATTATTACATTAATATTATTTATATTATTTTTAATGATAAACGCAAAACGTATGTGTACCGTTTTACTATATATACTAAATAACGAAGATAAATGAAAAATTGTATAACGTTTGAATTGCGTAAATAATGTAAAACAAAATTTTTTCTCAAATGCAAGTTCAGAGGATACCTCTACTGGATGCAATCGGGTAGTGTAGTCCGCGTGATGCAGAGCTTTACGGGATTTTAAGGAATTTTTTTTTCGTGTCCCGTACGACCATCCCGTAAGCGCGTGCGTCGAATATATTATTATTAAAAATTCTGTGCGTTCTGTTTTCACATTACCGGAAACGATTGTATTGAAAACACGGTTAAAACAATAATACACGTCATATTGTTTGAATTTCAACAATAATAATTATATTATTTACGCTTAAGATGTTGTTGTTTGTTAATCGTCAAAACGCGCAATGTTATATTCGACATCGAAATATTTTTTTCCGTGACTAAGCACAAATACCATTGCACGCGTATTATCGAAAATATTAATTTTAGCACCAAAAGCGCACGCCTGTAGCTGGTATTATAGTAATAAGTACTTATTTTATGATATTTACTACAAAATCAAATGATTATTATTTATACTGAACTTAAAATATGATTATATATTATAATTTTAACTGTTGTTTACTCTCAATCTAGATGTGCGCGTGTGTTCAATAAATCGAATAAAATCGAATAGAATCGAAAATCAAACAAGCAACGTTCGTTTCAACAGTCCCTCCCTCCTCTAATTAAAATCAAATATTTTTTTTACACTAAAAATTAATATGAAATTATCATGGATTGGCAAGATTATTTTCAAAATTTGCACGGTATCCTTTTTAAGGTTAAATGATCAAAAAATTTTTAGGGGGCTATTGAAACGTTTCACCAGCCCCTTCCCAGATTAAAAAAAATAGAATTTCAAAATCTAAATAAGATTTTATTAAATAATGATAACCAATCAGGCCTCAAACATCTTTGTATTTCATTTGACCTGAGCAAATTTATTTCTCCAAACTTTTGAATTAATTTTATTCGAAATCACGTGGCAACCTGTATCTAAGGAGAACAACATTTTTCCCACTATTTAGAACTATAAATTATAAACAATGATGTTATTTATATGCGTGTATTGTTGCATTGTTATTCTAATTAAATGTATAATGTATAATAACTAATTAAAACTGTATACCTAAATATGTATATTAAAAAAAAAACGTTGAACACATTTTTAGCGCATTCAATTAGGTACATTCAATTATATATTCTGGGGCAAGCTTTAATATGTCTTATACAGAAGCCGGGACACGGTAAATGGTGGGTAATAACTAATAAGTAATTAAGTATACCAGCCGAACGCACACGTAAAACGGTATATAAAGCAAGTGTTATATATACATATAAGTACGCTGCCGTTGAGGATTACCACACGTGAGTCAATCACTTTATCACTTTGTATAACTATTGTATTATGTAATTTGAATGGTATATTGTATGTATTCGTCGCCGAATATCGACATTATCTAAATACATAATTATATCTCATGTATTATATTATTATATTTGGAGTTAGAGAGGGATTTGAAGTGATTTGAAGTTGACTATAATATATACCTACAACCATTAAATCATCGACTTGCGAACGCAAATAAAGTTTACTATATATATATATATATATACTGCAAGCCCGTATATATAAAAGCTGTCGCTCGGGAAAGTCGCCAATCAAAGGGGAAAACGTTTAGAGGCCGCCGAAATCCGACGTCCATACATATATAATATAAACGTTGGCGTATTATATTATAATTGTTATTATATTCCGTCTAAAGTGCGGTAAAGTTCGCACACATCGTTAACCGCTATGCCTCATCTGCAGCAGAAGTATACGTCGTCCTAAAATATATACCGCTTATATATATATATCTGTGTGTTCTTCGACGTATATATTATAATTACACACACATATATATATATATAATGTATATCACACATTATTATCATTTTCCCGCAGCAGTCACCGAGTACATGTAATGCCTATATATATATGTGTGTGTGTGTGTGTGTGTGTGTGTGTGTGTGTGTGTGCACGCGTAGGGTAACGACTGACTGTACGGTCTCGTCGATGGAGGAATGACTGCAATTCGATAATATTATGATAGAAGTTAAGGCGACGGAGGCGATAATCGCTATAATTTACCCGTGTGTATAGTGTGATGACTTCACAAACCGAAAGCTGCTGCGGCTGCAGCTGATAACCCAAGTCGCGGAGGCGGGCGAAAAGTTGCGTGTCGTAAAATATAATATTGTAATGACGACGACGTGATTTATAGTAACCATTGAAGTGGCGAATTTGAAATTTTTTAGAGACCAGTCTAACATTTCACCCACTCCGTAGCCCTCAAAACCGGCGATAAAGGCCGGTTCATTTACGATCACTGTCATATTTGTAACTGCCTGTCATCGTAATTATTACTAAAATATTATAATAGTTAATACTACAAATTATAGCCATTATTCATTACTAGGCAGTGAAGTTGTTGCTTTTGCATATTTTTTGTAAATGCTTAAATTTATTGCTAAGTGAGCTTAAAATGTGTTTCAGTTAACTATGAGTTTAAACAAAAAACATTTTTATTGCAATAAATGCAATTTCGGCCATTTTTTTCTTTTAGTGCAATTTTAACTATTTTTTATCACTTTTGTTAATTTTAAGATTACTTAACTTGTTTGATAAAAATTAAGCTAGTCTGCAGTCAACTGTACTATATTTTGTATGACTACTGCAATCAACTGCGGAAACGAAACCGTACCTTTATATTTGAAAAGCTATTTATAAATATTTCTATACTATGATTTTCACATTTAGGCCGTTAAGATAAAAACCTGTTCTTCGATAAAATATATTATCAATCATTGTCAATCAGTTATATTTAAAAGTATTGATATGGACATATCGTTGTAAATTGTAATTGATTTAGTGGTCGTTATACGTTGACGCATCTCTTCGTCCTTTAGAATGTCGAAAATCAAACTGAATAAATTAGTGCTATTAAAAAATTATGTGTCTGAATTTGGCGGAAATATTTTTTCTTCTGATGGTAGTATTCTTTATTGTAAAATGTGTGAAGTGCAAGTATATGCCGATAAGCGATATATCGTGACGCAACATCTAAAAGCAGATAAACATTCAAGGTCAGTGAATAGGAAAACCAATAACACAAATTCAAAAGTTCAACTGTTCATAACAAGTACAAAAAATCAAATGTTTCGTTTAATTTATGTAAAGCGTTGATGTCAAGTAATATTCCGTTACGTATAATAAATAACATTCATTTCCGGTCATTTTTGAAAAAGTACACAGGCAAAGAAATTTTAACTGTCTCTACTTTACGTAAAACACGTGTTTATGATTGCTACAAAGACGTTATGAAAATTATCAAAAAATATATAACTGGTAAAAAATTATGAGTATCTGCATTGATGAGTTAACAGACTCAAAAGGCCGTTTTATAGTTAACGTTGTTATTGGAACTTTAGAATTTGATCAACCCGATAAAATATTTTAATTCACAATAAAAATTCATGAAAAACCAAACCACTCTACAATAGCTAAACTTTTTGACAAATCTATGTTTATTTTATGGGCGAATGGAATACACCATGATGACGTCTTGTTGTTTTTATCAGACGCAGCTCCTTATATGGTGAAAACGGCTTCCACAATTAAAGTCGTACTCGAAAATGGTTCACATCAATTGTTTAGCTCACGGTATTCATACTGTTGCGGAAAACATTAGAAATAATTTTCCAAAAGTTAATATGCTTATTGTCAAAGTAAAACAAATATTTTTAAACGCGCACTCCCGTATTTTACTGTTTAAAGAAGAAGCCTCAGGTATTAATTTACCTCCTCAGACCATAATAACCCGATGGGGGATATGGATAAATGCCGCTTCCTACTATTGTGAACATTATGTAGAAATAGAAAAAGAGTAATACAGTTATTAAATTCAAATGATGCTATTTCTATTAAAGTTGTTTAACATCTCATTTTAGATAATTGAATGGAAACAAATTTAGTATTCATTCATTCCAATTACGGTTTTATACCAACAGAAATTACTAAGCTTGAAACACAACATGTTCCATTAATCAAAGCTTTATTTATAATTAAAAAAAAAATTGAAATTAAAATAGAAAAAAATACGGGATAAAATGGAATTTTAATAAACCAGAAATTCAAATGTATTTTACAAAAAAATGATGGGTATCAAACAATGGTTCGCATTTCCAAAATATTGAGTAGAGAAATACAGTCAATGGAGAGATTGCCAGAAGAATTGGCCAGCGACGATCTAACTTATTTCAAATATGCACCGATTACAACCACCAATATAGAAAGAAGTTTCTCTCGATACAAGAATTTATTGAGCGATAACAGACCAGTCATTTGACTTTGAAAACTTAAAATAATCTTTTGTCGTGCAACACAATAATGTAAGCAATATTTGTTTTTAATTTGTTTTTGTATTGTAATATTTTATTTTATTAATTAAAGAATACCTCATGATGTAATGAACAATGATTAATAATTATACTGCATATTTTGTCTTAAATTAATTTTAAACGCGATTTTTTTTTTAATGCAATTTTCAAAAAATTATAAATGTAATTTTTAATATATTTTAATGCAATAGTGCAATCAATTTATTGAGTTTTTTAATGCAATAACTTCACTGACCTAGTCATTACCCACCCACTCTCTCACAACCCCACCTCTTAAGAAACTTAGAGGCAACCACCTCTCAATTACTTCTTTCCTACTGAAAGTAGGTACAGGGCACGAATGCGAAAGACGCACTTTGGGGTGCTGACGATTGTTTCAAAATATAATATTAATGTCGACGAACCGTTCTCGTCGTTATTGTCAGTCGGTTTAAATAAAATGGTGTGCACTTCATGTGCTGCAGTTTCTCGACAGCTACTGCACGCGGCGTAATCTTCGATGATATTTTTCGTGTACGCTGCTCGTGAGTCATTGTCATTTTATATTTTAAAACTATGCACACACACACCAGTATAGTGTTAAATTATAATTAATTTATGACCACTTACGTATTATATTAAATAATAGGGTGCATATTTTATGTTTAGCCGCCTCGTTAGATACATTCCTATAGATCCGTCCGCGTCGACGGTGCATGACTAGGCCAGCCGGATGAGGAGACTCGGAAATCCACTCAAAAAGCGAGCGGGAAATGAGAAAATCGGAAATCCCGCGATTAAAGCAGAAAATCAAAGAGGGTGTCTCTAAATGATGTTACATTTACGTCGAATATAATATAATAATATTATTACGTACTACACAATAAAACACGATCACCATTGTCGCGAGCAATCGCATATATATTTATACCTACAATATATGTTTTAACGTACACGTACAAAACGCAAATCCGTGAACTTATCGCATAATATTTTATATTATTATTATTATTCCGACGACGCGGTGTAGTATTTATGATATGCACACGACGACCATATAAATATATCCGGTTTTCAGTTCGGACGATGTAATATAATTCGTACCGACAATTTATTTATTGCAGTGCGTGCGCATGTCCGCGTTTATTTATATTATTATTATTGAGTGTGCTTTGCGTGTGTGTTTAAGTACGCGCGTTTTATTCATCTTATTAATATTATCGTCATCATCATCACCGTGACATCATCGTTGCGTTACTATTTTTCTCACCGTGGAGCGCCATGGTAGAATTTTACATCGGACAGCTGCACGTGACCGTTGCCTCCGTCGGCAAACGTAGCTCTGCACCGGCTGACCGATGATCAACTTTTAGGAACAAATAGAGTTTAGAGTGCTCAGACTTCTAAGTCATTTTGTTGAATATAGGTTGAGAGAAGATATTCGGATGATATATATTTTATACCATTAAATAGTAATGTAAAATCGTAACTTACCGTAGTTACTTCAATAATTTCGAAAAACAATGAAAGTGAACAAGCAGTCCTCTGACAGATTTTGAATGAAAAAAAAATATATGTTTTTTAGATAAAATGAAGGACCCTTGGGGACATGGTGAAATCATGCCTATTATATGTTTATAAGGGTACAAAGTTGTTGTCTCTTTTCAACAATTTAATGCCATAACCGTTACTGCAGTGTTGGATACAGTGCCACCTGTACGACGACGACCAGGCGAAAAGGGAATAGCAATAAAATAAAACCGGAAAAGGCGAAAATCATGACATATATTATGCATTTACACTGCGCGACTGGAAACATAATTTAACACACATTGAAAAATCGTGTGTGTATAATATAATATTATAACATGCGATTTGCAGCGTTCCGCCTACGTACAATAATAAAATTACAATCGAGTTTTTTCGCTTTTTTTCCGCTGCACGAGTATGATATTTTTTCTCTTCGTAATAATAATATATAATTTTGTAATAATTACTCGCATATATTTTATGGTCGGTCTATCGGCCTTACGGCTGACGTTCATGCGATTTATTCGATAATTTTCACAGCCAGGTAATCAAGCACAAAATGCACTGCGTTCTGTACCTGTTATAATAATATAATGCCTATTGTAGGTATTAAATACTAATAATAAAATTATAGAATTATATAATGTATTATACTTGTTATACGGCGGCGGCTTATTTCGTTAACCCAAAAACTGCATAATCGCATTACATATTGTATTTTCAGAACTGTAATCGGTCATTCCGCGGTTTAATAAAATACACTTGGTCACTTAAACAGTGTAACATGACTATTATAAATACCACAAGATGCGCTCATCAACCCTAAACTTGGATACACAAGTCTAGTGGGCTGGCGATAGCATAAGTAAGACCAGAATGCAAAATTTTTACCTTTTAATTTCATTACTCCAAAACGGTGATTGAATCTCTAAGGCCTCCAACCAAAACGGCGAAACCCATTAATCCAGTGGAGTTTTGATTATCAAACACACCCGTGATTAACTATATTGTTGTTATCATATTATATTAAAAAGTCTTTACATATATATCCTTAGTGTAAATGGTATTTTGGTTTGAAATAACACAACCGTTGTTTAACTAAAGTATATTGAGATTGTTTTTTTTTTTTTTAAAGTATTCATATAAATTTTGTAAAATCCAACGTAAATCGTTGAGGTAAATGCAAATAATTTATATTTTTAAAACGGTAAAATTCTAAATAATCTAATAAATGTATTTAAAAATCCTAAAACTCAGAATTTGCAAAATAAATTCATACTTAAATGAAAAAATGGGGGCATGCATGCTGGTGAATCACCCTGTAGGTACATATTTATAATATAATAATGATTATTGAACATATTTTGTACATGCAGTTTTAAACCAGTTATCGTGACTAAAACGGAAAAGGTTTGCGACTTATCAACCTTAAATATGCTACAGATTTATACCCCAACTAATTACATATGACCAAATACCTACCAATTTATGTAAACTTGTTGCAATCATGTAATAATCCAACATTTCATTATCAAATTTATTATTATACTCGCATAGGAACTTAAGTCATAAGTATATGGTTTAACATGCCTATTGTTCAGTGTAGGAATTTTCCATTTCCCACCGACGTCGTCCATCGGGGGTACTCGCCATTATCCTAACGGTTTTTTAGTCGAAAAACGTTATAATTTCAATATTCCAACTGAGGAATGTAAATATTTAAAATATAAAATAAAATCTATTTTACATTTTTTTATTGTTTTTACTTCAATCATTCGGTTGTAAAAAATTTTAAAACGTTCATAGACCAACATAATAATATTACACCTATATATCTACTTGCACTGCTAAAATTACAAAAACATGTCCAAAACCGTCTCGCCTGAGCAGAATAATTAATCATGTGTGCGATTGGAATTTTGATACACAAATTGGTATCCAATAATTGCGGCTATAAAACGTACACTGACATGGTAAATATTATTATCAATTCAAGGCTTGCCAGTTGGCGTATTTGCATATCAATCATGTCATATTTAATGCTAGATGACGTAGATATTCGATTAAAAATAACAGGATTCAATATAATATGACATTTTATATTATATATATTTTTGAATATTCCGATATTTTTGTTTTATTCGTATTGATTGGAATTTTTTTATTTAGGTATACTAAGTACTTATACTATTTTGATAATAATTATTGTAATCTACCAATAAATTTTTAGATTTTGAGCGGAGTGAAGAATATATTGAGTTTGCAAAGTTATTGTGTTTTTTTTTTCTTTGACAAAATTGATTTTGTTTTTTGGTGTAACACAAAATATAATAATAGTAGATACATGAAATTTTCACAAAATATTTATATTACTATTTTATATACACCATAAATGTTTTAATAGATTTTGATTATTTTTAAGTTATTTATAGATATAAGTAAATTTCGATTATGTATAAAATTAATTTATGCAGCTTGTGGAAATCGTAATTTTTTTTTTAGTGAGAAGACTGTAGAAGAACATAATTTTTATGAAAACAAATATGTATTGCAATAAAAACAATTATAAACGTGAATTCTATTTGTACAGTATAGTGAGAAAACACAAATTAAAGGTTAATTAGAATGTACTAAATCAATATTAATTTTAATTATTAATAATTTATGTACACCGGGGATAAAATGCGCCTTTACAGTGTATATTTTAATACTAAAATCAAACATTTTCGACATGCATTCTTTAGATCATGATAATAATTATTGTGCCCATATTTTGTGTGGTTTTTAGTGCACAGACATCCGAGCCCCTCCGATTATAATTTTTGATTTAAGTATAAAATATAATGGAATAAATACAAATTCTGAAGAAGCGACAGCGGCGGCGCGTAAAAAAAAAATGTATACAATTATTACCGTTTCTTATTAGATTATCTGCAATTAGCGTCGCGTCTATACATATTATAATAATATATATAATATATGCACATAAATAAACGTTTTAAAAAGTACGGAGGCGCCCGTCGAACCGCAGTCGAGCGTACATCAAAATAATAATATGCATATATATATATATAAATGCATTTTTTCTCCATCTCGTCCGCGGACTTCCGGTCGTGTTCACGACTCGTTTATCCGGACGACTAAATAGATTCTCGTTCGATGACTCGAGTACCTCTTTTGTTTTTTTTCCACGTGTACTTCGACTTCGCCGTTTTCACCATCGTCCTCTCCGCGTCGCGACCACGAGACCATCGCGCTTCCATGTATTCGACCCCAATACCGCCGCCGCTTGTCCTGGTCGGTGAAAAAAGACGGACGTGAATTATTTTTTGCCGTATATCTTTTACACGTGCCAGCGACTTTCTAACCCGAACAGGTAAACGAATTATTTTTGTCTGTAGTTGTAATCTCTTTAGTTCCCTCTCTTCGCTCCCGTTATTATTATGTAGGCTTTTCTCGTCATCTCTTGAACGTCGGTCGTTCCGCGTGACACTCGTCGAAGCGATATTGCGCGCTTAAAAATATTATGTTTATATGTTATTATTTCGTATTGTTCTTACGACGATGACCGTCAAACCTGCACGTATGAGCTGCGCGATAACCAGATATAATGTAATAATATTATTATTGTAACATTGTATTTAACGATAATAACGATATATTTACGTTTATTTGATTTATTAGATCGTATATTTATGCTTTTATAAATCAAAAATATCGTTCTTTCTCGATATTTAATTTTTAATTTCTTACAAACTTTTCTAATTCATATTTTGCTTACCTAATTGTTGAAACTAATTGTATAATACACAGGCTCACACCTATTTTTTCACGTGTTAATCAATTTTTTTAAATTCTGATTTCTGGAAGTTTTAAAAATACTTAAAGATTCACAACTTCAGAAATTTCAAAAATCAGAATTCGAATAAATTCGTTATTAAATGAAAAAAACGAGAATAAACATGTTTGGTGAATCGCCCTGTATAGATGCATTTTATTTTACTGCTCCTTCGCGCTCGAAGTATTTTTCAACAGAGGTGGGTTTAGTACACGAAGCGACACGCACCACTAATGTCCATCTGACAGTTGACAAAATAACAATTTTTAAAGTGTTTATTACTTAATTTTAGATTAATTTGACTGTATTTTGAAAAAAATATCGATATACTGGTCTAAAATATCTCTTATAAAAAGACACAAAAAGACTTGTGAAAAAATAATAATTGTAAAACATTATGAGCGAATTTTATGGATATATAATATGTATATTTTCTGGTTGGCTTAAAAGCTATTGAAGCCAATAGTTTTTTTAAGTTTTTCTGCTTCTTAAATTTAATGAAATTACGACCGCGTAAGTGCCTATAGCAAAATACTATTCTATTATAGTAGGTATCAACTTTAAGATGATACCAGTGTACTATTAGCTTTTCTATTTCGACCGATGCGCAACTTAGTAAGTTTAGGTTTAGTAGAACTAATTTTGTGTTGTTATTAGCTTTTTATTAGATTAAATTTACTATTGTTAAACTTTATATGGTAAGAATATTGTCTAGGGATATCATAAGTGTTATTGATACTTGAACTTTAAAGTGAATAATTGTGAGCGTTTTAAAATTATAATATTTAGTCAAAATCAATTTAAAATAAAAAGAGGTGTCCTGGTAAATATTATTCTTGATAATTGGTCAATCCATTCTAATATTAAAGCTAACAAAATTTGTTCGGATTAACTCAAATTTGGTATGGCGCGTGTTAGTCGGACTGAAAATAGTTATAACCAACAAAATGGTGCGCTGATGGCTGAAATCCTCTAAATGAAAACGATCGATTGTGTATATTTTAATATATCAAAGCTTTCACATTAAATTGAAAAACAAACATACACTTAAAGTGTGTGTAACAACTAAATTGGTTTGTTGTATAACTACCCGCAAGTCAATACATCATGCGTGCATTATAAGATTATTAATAATATCTAATATCTATATATCTATATCTCATAGAAACTGGGTTAACCGGTAACGATATTAATCATATATGGAACAAAAATGTATACGAACGCGTGCTAAAAAATAGTTTTACTCAATAGATATATTATATTTTTAGACGAACGTAAAGTAAATACATTAATCATTAGAAAGATATTTCTTTTACAGCGAAATTTCGTAAAGAGATCGGTTTTAATAACTATTAATAATTTTCCATTATCTCGAACCGCACTATATTTCCCTGTGATCTCAGATGGCATTAAAATGGTTTTAAAAAAATAGCTTCTTCATAAAATGAGTCAATAAATAATTATTGATATACGAGAAATACAATAATAAAACTCTAAACTAGCTGGAACACCGCAGAGATGATAGCTGCTCGTAAAATTACGAAAACCAATAAAATGTGATTTATTTTCATTAGACCACCAATCTAACACGATAGTAATTATTTTTTATTGTTATAAAAACTTTATTGTCCATCGAATATTGATAAACTGTTATGTTCATGTTGTAAACCGCAATTACTCACGAGTATGCACTTCAACCTAACGTTTTTCTAATCATACTATTTCGTTCGGCTTTTTAAGATTCACTCACAATCATGGAGTTAAACAGTTTAGTCTAAAATTATATTAATTTATAGCTGAATTCCGTCTGATAATAATTCTAATCGAGCCCAATTTCTTTAGCAAACGATATACTTCAACTATAACTATTGTTCATATATTGTGTACTGTCAGTTCTAAATCAGTAAAACGAAAAAGATAATATTTATTTATTTTTTAAATATGTTTGAACTAGATTAGGTTAGTTTTCGGACCGAATTAGGTGTAAATTTGGATCCAGTCAGGACTCAACTGTATCACGTCCATAATTAAATATTTTTATGGCTTAATAGTTTAAATACTTTGCGGAATCAATGGTAAATACTAAATAGGTACTAAAGATTAGGTAATATTTTAAATGCGATATTAAAATTTTAATTTCGTGAATGATACATACTTTATAATAATCAATCGGTTAGTCGATAACGTGAAATGATGTAGCAAGATAAGTAGGAATAATTATTAGGTTTAGTATATACATATTACTCATATTATTAAAGACGCGAAGTGGTAAACTGGTAACCGACACTAATACACACGAGACTGGTGTAGGAGTTTAAAACTTAATGTGTCGTCATAAATTAAATTATCGACATTTAATTATTCGTAGTAAACATTTCTAGAGGTAACGAAAAACAAGCGTGTTATTTCATCGTTATTATATAGTATTATAACATTATATTACTTATTATGCAACGTATTCGTATTATTTTCAGCGGATCGTTAAAAATGCTTATAAGTGTTATTAAAAATAAATGAGGACATAACAATGTTTAACGAGACAGCTGGTAAGTGACCGCGATAATAAACGTTTCGGTCACGCGTAGTGATAAAATTTCATAATAAAAATAAATAATATAAAATGATAAAATTCAATAAATTAATTGAGTCAATCTATTAAAAAAATAATTTTAAATTGAAAAATATTTAAAATTTTTACTATACCAATGTAGCAATGTCCTGTAATGGACAATGACCAGTATATCTACCAATAAATAAATTCAAGTTGTATTTTGAGATAAAGTATGTAATTTTTATGTTACATACGTTTCAGAAATTTCCTCCAAGAAATTTCTCAAAAATTAAATTTATGGAATTTTACATCACTATAGACTCTTAAAGACAAGCTAACTTTACTAAATCCGTCGGTTGTCTAAGAAATGTTTTTTTTTAACCGTTATAACAACTTTATAATATTGGTATACTTATTGTTTTTTGGGAGCTCCTTGAGAATCGTTTAATGTTATTTTTTATGGAACCGAAATCATAACGGTTATTGTAATTATTGTCGTCCGATTGCAATATTTCTTTTCTACAGTTGTAGGTATAAAATAAAATGATAATGATTGTTTGTTGAGAACGCCCGAAACATCGCTCGTCGGCGAATTGGCAGGAATAAAACAGGATGTCCGCCGCCGCCGCCGCCGTTTAGATTAATTAGTATAAAATATTATTACACTGCAGTTGTATAGTTAGCATTGTTATACATATCTTCTTCGATAAACGAGTGAAATTATTACCATTATTGTTAATTAAAAACGTTATAAATTAAACGTCTTATTGTTTTAGACAGCTGAACGTAACTGCGTGACGTTCTATTAGAGTGCTTTTTTTTATAACAGAGATCGCCCAAAAAATTACAGTTTTTTTAATTTTCAGACATACCGAAAGACCTTCATATTTTTAAATACTCTAAAACTACATGAAATATTCATTGTGGCGTTTAATTCATTTAAGGTAGGTGTATCGCTCTACCGATGTGACGATACAAACTTTCATTCCTCAAACAAAAACATCCCCGTTTCACTGCGAATATTTTTCAAAAAAAATATTCAAGCATTAATTGAAATCCGTTTGAGTTTTTATACTCTATATGGTTCTATATATACTTATACGCCTACTATCTATATATACTATTATGTTTATAGTACATAAAGTTTAATAACTCAGAAAATACTTCTTCGGTACTTTGTAAATCGCAACAGTAAGACAGTACTTAACTTAAAGGCCATAAAAACCATAGTATTAAGTATTTTAAAACAATATAATATTATGTTCTTTCAATAGCAACATTAAAATATGCTTGAAAATTCCAAAAATCGCAATTTGAATAAATTCAAAATGTAGTATTTAAATCATAAAAATCACACCAATAGAGATATTTTTCGACAGCCGCTCCATTACCAAAAGTAACGAGTGACCCACCCCCATCTCCCCTCATCGTCAAATTAATAATATAACGACGTTACCACCCCTTAGTCATTCGAATGCGTGTAATATAATATTATTATTGTTATCGTGAACGATATTGCGCTGCGCATCGCATCGTATATACAATATTAAAATCGTAATAAAATTTAACGAGATTTGAACGCGGAAAATATCTGTAATAATAATATACGAAATGACGATGTCCGCCGTCGGTTTTATGCCGCGAACATTATAAATTATAATAATATGTGGTACGCGTTCGAATTTAATAAACAGACGGCACGCGTGGACAGTACGAAATAATAACAATATGAAGTATATAAAACGTTCGCGTCGGGGTTTTCGGTTTCGCTCGCAACACGTATTACATAATAAAATATTATATATATATATATATATATATATATATATATATATATAGATAACTATACAACCACACCACCGACTGGCCAGTCGCCAGCGAAAAATAAAGTTTTTGATTGAAATATTTCGATTATCTATATAATACCCCGGTCGTTTGGCTCGGCTTACGTTTAGCTTATTCTTCTCTTATATAATATATTTTTAATCGATTACACGCGAAGAAGTTATACGCAGTCATATTATTATTATTATTATGTCAGTAACAACAAAATACATGGGTTAATTTCACAAAGTACAACAAATGACACTTTCTCTATAAGCCACGGATTCCATAAATAAATATTATACACAATTCGATAATAAACATATATACTGCATTTTGATCGTTGTTCAGCAATCAGCTGTAATATAATAATAATAATAATTATTATTATTATTATTGTAGGTATAAATAAACAATGCTTTTCGAATCGCCGTCGCATTTGAGTTTTGTACCTACCAGTCGTTCTATATTTATATACCTTCGTATAATAACAATTATTATAAAACGATACGATGGAGTTTGCCTCTGTCGACGTGCGTTCGGCGTTGGAGCTGCCCAATCGACATCCGCGACACCGTCACCGCGTCCAAGTCTCGTCGTCGTCCGCGGTCGTGACCGTTTGTCAAGGTGTCGCGATCGTCGACGCCGACGAACAAATCGCGAGTGCCGCCGCGACAAGGGACGCCGAAGGGTTGGGCGGCGAGTGTCGGCTGCAGTCGATCGAACTGACGACGTTTCCCTTCGAAGTCCTCGTGACGGTGTCGTCGATTTCGTCGGCCGACGAGGACGAACTGTGGGCGTCGCACGAGAGCCAGCTGTCGTGGCCGCCGCCGGCGGAAGAGGACGACGGTTTACCTGCCGGCGGGGCCGCAAGTGGCGATGCGGCGGGGCCCGCCGCCGGACCATCGGCCGCGAAGGGACGGGGGTGGTCCCTGTCTGCGCCCGAGAGACGAGTCCCGAGTGCAAGCCAAAAGCCGTTTTTCTGCCGCTGCGGTCCGCGTAACCGGCGGAAGCGGTCTGCGGACCAACTTTGAAATGAGACTTTCAAAGTGTTCCGCGACAGGAGACGACACAGCCGATGGTTGTATATTATTATGGACGGCACCGTGCGACGTCGTTCTGTCTGTATCGGCCATCGTGCACTGCTGCCGCGGGTGACGCCAACTGCGGCGACGTGCCTGCATTGATTTGCTAAAATTATAATTTTTTTTTTTGGAAAAATACGTTTTTATGCGTATCACGACTTTATCGTATAATACTGTTTGTAAAATAAAAAAAAAAAAATGTACCGAAGATTGGTTTATTTATTTACGTTCATTAAAAACTTCTTTGCCGTTCATATTTAGAAATATTCAAAGAATTCACCCCACTCGCTGTACATGCAGTCGTTATTTGTATAAGTATAATATTGTCAATAAAAATGCAGTATTGCTCTGTCAAAAAACTTTAAAATTTAATACAAGATTCTTTTTATATGTCGTTATCAGTGGAAAACAAATAAAATATTGAGCATAAATTCACAATACTTTTTTTTTATGGGGGTCTCCGTCTGGTGCTAGAATTTTGACTAAATTCACAAAAATCTCGAAAAATTGCAAATTATTTTGCGTTTGAAATTCATAAAGAATTTTCATAGAAATTTCCTAGTTGTGGAAATATGATGACAGGGCTATACACTAAAAGAAATTGTAGTGTGTAAAATACTATATTATTTAGTCATCGGTATTCGATACATTGTTATTAAATTTCTCGGCCGATGGTTTCTATATTCTATTGTAGCGTAGAAACAGTCGATTATACGCAATATTATATTTTATTACCGATCATAATAATATTATAATATTATACTCGCCGACAACCAAAATAACATCGCAAAGCAATGACATACCGTCTGTGTGCGTAAATCGCCATTCTCGCGTTTGGTCCTTTCGTCAACACCGAAAATGTATGTTTCGTCGTCTATAACCTAAGCGCACGCACGTCCGTGTGTTGGTAAATTAATGATTTAAAATTGCCCGTACGTTTTTAAAATAATAAATTAGCCGTGAACGCCGAATGACTTTTAAACTCTATTGTAAAAATATAGGCGTAACAATACCTGATAATAATATAATACGAGGTTATGTGCAATGTGTACGTATTATTATATCATTATCAGTTTAGTTTTAAACATTTCCGAACCGTATACCCGCCCAATAACATCCGGTCACTCGAATAGTCGCGTAGGCTACTATTATAATAATATGATATATGTATGTTATAATATTATTATATTGCATATGCTTAATATATACACGACTGAATTCTATATTTCCAATAAAGCGGCGAACGTCTAACCATGTCGAAAACAAGTCGTTGGAAATTAATTTACCGATGAATGAAAACCGTAATACCAATAATCGAATAATATTATGTGATAGGTATATCGAATATTATGTCCGTAATAATAATATTATAAGCTCTTTTCGGCCACTTGTCTAATACGTATAGGCACAAATGATCAGAATACACGGCAAAAATAATAATATTATATCTATAGCCGCTATCTATATAATATTATGACGGTTACCGCGTTTGCATCTTGCGGGATATATTTTATATTTTTACGACTGAAGTCGTGGGAAACTTAAAGAACTGCGGGCTTGATGTAAACGACTAGAAAAATTTATTACATTTATATTATGATTCGAACGACTGGGAATAAAAAAAGTCTATTAAGCGCCGAACGTATCGGACTATTCGTATAATCGGTCGATCGCACCAAATCCGCTCTCTCTCTCTCTCTGCGGTTTACCAAAAAAAAAAAACTAATTTAGTCTCGCGCGGTCTTAAGAATGCTGTAATTTAATATGTACACTTGACGTGGATGGGCCATACTTTCGATCATTTTCGACTATTCGTTTGCGTGATCGTTGCAGAGCTACAACACAGGAGTCGTGCTAATCGTGCAGTTAATCGTGTCGTTGCGTCTCGTAGGGTAACCTAACCGCGGTAACTGCAAAAAGTGAAAAGAAATAAATATGTCGTCCCGCGCCTTTTTTTAATCGAACGCCCGCACGAATGTGCAGCACAACTTTCGTGATAATAAAATAATATGTTGTCTGTATACGAGTATACGAGACTCGGTGTCGTAGCCAGGGTTTTACTGCTGGTGGGGGGAGGGGGGGCGGTGTGCTGAAAATTTGAAATCAGATCTGGAGGAGGCTTAATAGGAAGCCCTCGTAAGTTTGGTATGCCTATACCACGTGGACATATGATCAGTTGCTTATAAATAACTTTTGTACGGGAGGGATCAGTTACAAACAAATTTTTAACGGGAGAAACATTTTTAAGCCTAGGTACCTGCACATTAAAATAATAAAAATGCCTATGGAGGGAATTTGACCCCCACATCACCACCTCTTGATACGCCCCTGTATGATATTTCTACAGTTTTGCAGTAGTAATACCTTCGTACAAATTATCACAATTTTAATATATTATGATGATGGTTCCGCGGTTACGCGTGGTCTTACGTAATATGTTCACAGAATTTCGTGGATGGATACCTCCATTTCCCTTTCAGGCCACCACCAAGTTACTGGCACGAGTGTAGAATATTATAGTATAATGTAAAACCACTTATAATATTTTCACAGGACGATCGTTCCTGATTTTCGTGCTTGCTTCCCGGAATCCTGCGAGCGGTAGTATACAATAATAATTATTGATGACGTGCTCATTTTACGAGTAGATGCTATAGGTATAGTAAATGCTTTTATCGGATTTCACAAACGAAAAAACTATAAATACGATTCAATTTTTTTGACCGCGCCCGTTGATAAAATACCACATGGCGTGTCGAACGTTTACATCTACTGCTGGCTGCTGCAGTTGACACGCAGATATTATTATTATGTTTTTTTTTTATTTAGGTACGTTTTTTCCCTTTTTTTTTTTATCACAGATAGACGTGTAATCCTATACATGCCGCCCGCCAGTATAACCACTTCATCTGCGGTTTTTATCGCATTTTTACGATTTTATACTACCTCATATATATATACCTATATATATATATATATATATATATATTGTCGTTTACTGGTTTATTCTTTTTTTCCCTTTCGAGATTCGTATCCGTTAATTTTTCGCGATTCGTATAGGTATCATTAGCCAAATAAAACTCACGCAAACCGACACTAATATTATGTAATAGGTGTGTTTTATTATATTGTATATGCAGTAAAATTGTATAGCATGCTAATGATACACAAATAATGTAGTTTTTTTTTCGGCAAGTTTAAAGTTCTTGTACACGAACCTTAAAATGATGTGTGTATAACGTTGTAAGTTGAAAGTTTCTATAAGAATATATATAATTTTTTTGAAGAGTTAGTTCCTCTTACAGGGGATACGATACGTGTTTATAGGATTTCATATTATATAACCCTCAAATCTCATAAGTTAAAAAACATTCATTTTCTTGACACTTTATTCAGACTCATCACTTAGGACTATCAAAACATATGTGTAGCAGAGTGGTTAAAATTTGTTTTTTGTTCCGAGTTAAATTAATTTGGCTATAATTTTGAACAATATTATTACTGATTTTTAATTAGATATAAGTTTATCCGTTGCTGTCGATCGAAACATCCGTTGTAAATAAATTAATTATTATTTCCGAGAACAAACTTACCAACTATTTAGAATATTATATAAAACTAAATATTGAAAGTACAGTAAAATATAGAATTCGTTGCAACTACGTATACAGTGCAGGTATACATATTTAATAATAAACAAAAAGTTTAACAGACATAACGTGATAATACCGTACAATTTTACTTTGCCGTTTATTCTAAGAAGACATCATATCGTATAACTAATTAATTTTTATTAAAAGTAGGAACTTACATAATATTATCTAACTTAAATACTCTTGTAGGAATTTACATTCACCCATTTTTTCATTATACTTTCATTAGATCGATGGAAATATGAATTCACACGATTGCACGATTTTCAATAAATTTTCGCACGTTTGAAATCATCTATATTTAATCGTATTTATAACAGTTACAACGTTATATTATATTCGTTAAAAAATTATATTTGTTAACATTCAAAGTGGTTTTATTTTAAACCTCACCCATATAGATATCGAAGAGTGGTATTGTTATTTACGGTACATTACTGCACGATTTACGTTATTATTTGCATGTCCTAAAAATATGAAACTATGGGAGTAACATATTATAATTTACAGTTACACGTTACCAATTACCATAATGATTTCGGTATACGAGTATATTACTATAATAACACATCAACACACGAACTACGTTTTATTTCTGATCGTAAAAAGTAAAAACCTCAGAATGTTATTTCAACAGTGTAATATTAATCCTTACTCATACAAGTATCGAGTATGATGTATAGGTTTGTTATTTTCGGCAAAATCAAACGTGATAACTTTAAAATAGGCATAGACTAGATCATTAGGGTGACTATACGGGTCCTAATTTGTAAATCTACTTGTAAAATTGGCTTTTTATATTTCTGTTGTAACTCGTTTCCACCAACTACCACAAGCAATGAACGCTAATAATTGTTTATCAAATCGTATATTACTGCGTAAAGTTTTGATCTGATAAAATAAATAAATACAGAATTGTCCTTTATTTTAGCTCTGCAGTGTTCTGTAAAACTTCATTAAGGATACTTTTTATCCTGGTTTTCTTATGTAAACTCCAATTTATTCTATATTAATTCTTATTAATATAATATGTATAAAGTATACACATTCAACATACATAATACTAATAGATATATATTATGTGTACCCACAAATTGTTTTTATTATTGAATTTGTTGACATTTTTGCAACAATATTATGTTATTTATGATGACAGTGATAGCGATTGTATTCACGAAAAATATTAACCACGAAAATCAATATCGGTGAAAATACGTACAAATATATAATTATTAGATACATTTTATAATATAAAACTCCATGTAGGTCTATATAGTAACTATTATGTACGTTTTTTTTTTAAATAGTTGACAAAAAAAAAAAAATCATAATATTAATATAAAAATATTATAAAAATTATTTTAGTTTTGTTTTTATTTTTTCAAATATGGTCTTAATCGTCTTATAAAGAGTTATAATAATCATTTTTTTAACGATGAAAATGCATATTAAGTACTCCGGTGTTTTTCTTTTACAAACTGAACTTACCGATTGTAGAACTTCGCGTTTGTTAAACTGTAAACCTATTAATATATATTGTATTTAATACTTATTATGACGTTAATACATTCATCTATTTTCTACGTGTCTTGTGAGTACAATGTTTTATTTGTAATAAACGTTTTTTTTAATATATTAATTAACTCATTAAATAATAAACAATCTATATATGATAGTTATCTATAACAGTTATATATGTACAGTCTACATATAATTACGTACTCGCATTTTGAACACGTCATACAACTCTTATGGCTTTTTTAACAAGGCCAAATACCGGAAACAATTGCCTAATAAAATATGATAAACGACGTTTTTTGTTATAAATGATTAAACCGATTGAGATAAATATCATAATTATTCCAAGGGTTTTTGGGATAATACTGCTTCCCGGTGTTATTAGTTATTCGTGTGCACGGACGATCAATCAAAACCGAGAGATCACACTGCACGTCCACCATAATCAAATTAAAATATTACGTACTCGTGTCTTTCGCGCGGTCATAATTTTTTACGAGTGGATAATTATAATATAATAAACAATAATATTGGTACATTTCGGACGACCCATCGATTCATCGTCGACTGGTGCATATAATAATAACAATATAACGAACGCTGGACCTATATTGCAGGGGTCATGGTATGTAATTATAAAACGCACGTTTTAAGTGCAACCTTTCCAGAGTTTCGTTTTCGTTCTAATGTCTCTTTGGTACACGACAGCGGGCACAGTCCTCCGTGGAATGTGTAATAACAGACATCGTCGAAACACTAATAGATAAAATTAAATTTCATTTCTCGAAAACACGATTCACCATAGTACCTACTACGCACTTCCCCTCATCGTCATCCAAACGATCCCGAAATAAACGTCATAAATTCACATTAAAATGTCACACGTTCAGCATTTTTAGACACTCTGTCAAGAAGCATAATAATATGCGCTTAATATTTTTAATTAACGCATTATTTACGGCGATTAAAAATCTTAGACGTGGACTGTGTGGTCCTTTTCAGCGTGCCAGTCCACTTCTCGTCGGTTTCCAAACGGTCGTGAGAAATAAGTTTCTCGAACAAAATATCGAACGCCGAACTCGGCCGATGGCATTAATTCACACGGAAAAACAGATCACAGCATAGCAATTAGCATGCGATTAGTGTTTTATTTTTTCAAAACTATAAAGGCGTTTTCAATCGAAATCGATAGGTGTTTTATTTCTGTTCAGGCAGCAGTCACGACCTATTGTTTTAATATTATTTTGTTCGTTACACGACGTCGTCGTCGTCGTTATTCGTAAAGATGCTAACCAGTCAGCATTTTCGTCGTAGAACACGCGTAGATTACGATTTTATCGAACAAAATCGATTATACAGGTTCGATCTGAACAATATTGTGTCGTGAAAATCGTACGACGAAGGTAAAAATAATAGTAAGATATATTATAGTAGGGACCTGCCCACGTTGTCTCGTCGTCATCGTCATAATAATGATATCATCGTCTATTGTGTTTTTAATTTTTTTTTTTTTTTGTTCGTAGACGTGTCGGAATAGACGTAAAACGTAAAAGTACCTACGAAAAAAAAGTACGAAACACGCGGTTCACTTAGAATCGACGACTGTAATAATAATAGTAATAATAATAATAATATTATTGTTTCCGCGTTTATTTTTAACGCGATATTTTCGAAACGCGAAAGTCGGGCTAGAATACTAATTATTATATCGCAATAATATTATAATCACTGCCGAATACTACATCTACACTGGTATGATCTCAGACGAAATGTCGTACAGTCGGCGCAGGCGTGTTTATAATATTATTATCACTTTTAATCATGACGTAAGACCGTCTGCGGTGGACAATATTACAATATGCCAACAACCAGACAGCGTGGCATGGCGCAGATGCGCAGAACCGAGTGGAGAGCATACCAGTCGTGTGTTTGGCCACGATTAATATGACAATAATGATTATTATATATTATATATGATAATAATAATTATCGTCGTCGTCAGGCTGTGAATCGCGTTGGACAGTCGACCGTGTAGGTGCCAACGCACAGACGCAGTGGCGCCCAACCCTATGGCAAGGGGGAGAACAATATTCAAAGAAAAATGTTTAATAATATTTGGTAGGAAAAAAATACTCATCGGGTCACGTTTTGGTTATTTTTATGATTAAAAGACATTGTCACTTGGTCGCTTCTTTGAATAGCTCAAACCACTTTCAACCGGATATTACCCGTTTTGTCGGTACATATATATTTACCAGCAATAACAATTAATATAACAAAACAAAAATACCATTAAATTTTGAGTTTTGGAGAGGGTTGGGTGGGTAAAATTATGTCTTGCTTCAATTGCAAAAAATAATTCTCTGGCGCCACTGCTGGCAGACGGGTAAAAATATTATGATATTTACATCGAAACGGACGCAATGGCGACGCGTCGGTTACATAATAATATTATTAATTGTGATGTCCACACGGTCGCTTTGGAAAACGGCGAAAAAACCGAACCGAACGAGATAATAATAACGTTATTATTATTGTTGTTGTTGTTGTGTGGCGATTCGTCGGCGGCGCGGGGTCAACAGGTTGGGCCGTCGGAAGCGCTGAAGTAGTGTGTGCGTGTGGCGTGGTTGCGGGTGAGTGTGTGTGCGTGCGCGCGCGATCAGTGTGCGTCGAGTGCGTGTCTGTTGCACAGCGACCGTTTGAGCGTCGTGTCGTTTGCGCGTGCGTTCTCGTCGTCGCCGCTGTTCTACGTTTTTTCTATTGTTATTATTCTATTTGTTATTAATGAATTTTGTTTTTTCGAAATCTCGCGTGACTGTCAGTGCAACGGTGCACAAACAACGTTTTTTATTTTTTTCCGTTTTAAATTAACAAAATCGCCGTCCAACACCGTGTCCGGGTTTGAGCGAACATGTTTTAAACGTGATCGCAGCCGTCCGAAGTGCGAGTGTACTTTACTACTTTTTTTTTTTTACCAAGTTTTTAGATTTTCCCTGTCGTCTCGTGAAGTTTGTGTTCGCGCGTTCGAGTGTCACCGCGGTTATCGCTGAACATTTACGGTATGTACCAACGTACTCTCATGTTGCGCTAAAATTTTACCATTTTCGACGAGTAGGTAACTAGACGAGTATCATTGTGTCATCGCACGCGAACGGTAAACTTCTGTATTGTGATAACGATAAGGTACAGCAGCCGCGCCATCTTTCCAAATTTCCGGTTTAATTTCGCGGTTAGGTTTTCTTTTTTGGGGGTACTCGTACTTGCCGTTTCCCCGTCACCGGATTTTATGAGATACGTCATGTCTTGTATTTTGTCACTGGCACAGCGAGTGAGTCACGAGCCGTTCAGAGGTGTGGCGAGGACACGCGCTCGCGCCGGACTTTCATTCGTTTACGACATAACGCGTATATATTAATATTATTATTAAGCACTTATTATAATATCGCGGTACAATATTATCGTTGCCCACGGGTCTCAACCGGCCGTCCGTCAACTTGAAAACGACGATATTACCGTCGATCCCGCCAATATGCGTGCGGAATAACGCCGACCTGATTTCGCGCTCAGCGCCTTAAAGTGTCTTGCCGGTTTCTGAATTTCCGAGCGAATTAAACTGCGTTCGCTCCCATCCCCCATTTACTACCCCCTCCCCACACGTATGGGTGACGGAAATACTATGACGTGGCGAGTTCGACGCCCCGGTCAAAAGCCGCGAAGTGTGAAAGTCTTTCCTATAGTGTAGTTGCTGTTCTACAACAGGTGCACTTTATTCGGGTTATATATTTTTTTGTACGATAAAAAAGAAGGGACTGGCTTTTTGTTGTCCCGGATCGATATTGTGTGTGGAGGGGGGGGGAAATCGTATTATATATTATGCAGTTGAAGGGTCGTAGTAAATCACACACGATTGGGGTGGTTCCCAAAACCGGCTCTCCGTTCAGGGGTTCGCCGGGACGTGCAGCGGTTGATTGGTGTCTGCGCGTCATGCACGCCGCTCGGGTTACGGACTAGTTTCGTTTTTTACCAATTTCGGTGCAGCGAAGGGAATTTTCTGTACAGTTCCGGTCGTCGTGACTCGTGTCGAATCCCGACCTCCCACTAGTGGTGTACCGTCGGGCGGCAAATAACCGCGTGTCAATTATTGCAATGTGATAAGTATATACGCCACTTTTAAAAATACACATCAGTCGTTAGTGCTATATAGTCTCCGAAATCGATTAGCCGCCCTAAAAACGTGTGAACAAATATATTTTGTCGTTATTCTAAAGTGCTTGAAGTACACTCTCGAAACCGTTCGTCGTATAGTAGAAGAGTTCTTATTCGTAAACTTGAAACGGACTGCGAAAGCGGTATCTGGTAATTTGGCCGACCAAACTACTTTACAGCTACTGCGATTCCCCCGTAAATCTCGAGTACGTAGTGGTTAAGTGCGTTAAAAGTTTAAATCGAAGTTTTTCGAGTGGCCTCGACGTTCTGTTTCAAGTGCATACACTAGACAGATCGTCGTATCGGTTTCCGGTTGGGATCTCTAAATGATTGTTGATTACCGTAACTGCGATACACATAATTACTGGTCATACGAGCGCGGTGCTAATTGTCGTCGATTCGACTCGGTTTGATGACAAACACGAACGTATTAATTAAGAATCGCGGCGGCGGCTATCGTCCGTATTTTATTTTAATAATATTGTACATCTTTCTTTGGGATTCGTCGAGTCTGCTAGGGCCGGCGGCGGAATTAAAACGTCGTTTTACGTTGTTTTTGCTCTCGCGATGCCTTTTGCTGTTTTGCACGCATACCGTACGGCTGTAAATTAACCGCAGTCGAGTATCGTCTTTTGTAGTTTTGTTCTTAACGACGGCAGCGTAAGATAGAAAAGAAAAAAAAAATCGCAGTCTCTTTTGAAAATCCAAACGGACGGGTAGGCCCGAGGCTATAGTGGCAAGTAGTTTATACTGTACTGGTCCTCCGTACAGTCAGTCAGACAGGTAGTCAGTGACTTCTTGATTTGGTATGGTCGAACGGCACAGCTGGCGCAGCAATAATCTTTTTTTTTTTTTTACCTCTGTTTTTCTTCATTACCGTGGTAATCGCTGCGATTCGAAACGGTCTGCTACTATTATTATGGGTAGGTACCTGTCTACTGTATAAGTATTAAAACACATTCTCATAAAAAAAAAAACAACGAATATAGCCGAGTAATTTAGACGGCGCACTTTTGTTTTCACGAAATATACCATTATTTTAACGTCGTATGCTTCCAAAATCTTCCGTGTTCTTACACAGTTGCCCTTAATTGCATGTACTCGCGGGTTCATTGACGTAGCAATATGATATTGTTTATGTGTCAAAAATTCGTTTTTACCACTTGCTCCTTGAATTTCATACATCCCACTCCCCATTTGGAGATAGAAATAAATTGATATATCTATAGCTATTATAGTTAAGGTTCTAAAATTGAAATATTTCATTTCAATTTTAAAATTGAAAATTTGACTTTTCTTGAAATATTTCAATGAAATTATGAAAATTATTTTTATTCTTTTAAACGTTTTCGGTTATAGATGATTAGTAGGGATGAGAAGTTATAGGAGCTAAAATAGACAAAATATGCATGCAAATATGCAAGGAAAAATTATGATATATGCATAAAAAATTTAAAAATATGCAAAAAATATATTATAATATGCAATTTTTTCCATAAATAAAAACATGTTTAAAATAAATTAATATAAATAATATTCCATTAAATTTGTTTCTATTAAA
>JACXSJ010001310.1:0-15679 GCA_014851325.1 Pentalonia nigronervosa
GCTCGTCGATCACATGTCGATTTTAGTATAATCAGCATATAATATACAGTAGCTTTTTCTTATGTCGAACGTCACTATCCAGAATTTTTCGTTATCTCGGACTACATTGTAATCAGCTTGAAACAATATTTACACTCAATACCGTTTTGATATCTCGAGTTTTTCGATATCTCAAACTTTTTTCCGTCCCCCTCGAGATTCGACGTAACGACAGTTTGCTGTAAAATTATTCATCACTATCCACCGCAATAACAATGATCACCATAATACAATCATATCCCAATAATAATGTTTGCTTGCACAGACAATGGTAGTAAGGGGGAACGAACCAAAAATAAATATAAAACTATTGTAAAAAAAAAAGTTTACTCGCGTTTTAGCGCTCGTTTGCCGGGAGTTCATGCACGCACGAACTCCGCCCACACACGCGTAGCATCGACGTTTGTGAGCAGCCCTTTTGCTTTTACGCTCTAATTTTTACTCTTCTCATCCATTTTACGTTTTTTTTTTTTTTTTTTTTTTTTTGTCTCGTCGCAGTCCAATTATACAATAAAATATTATAGAAAGAGGTACGCGTGTATGTTACTCAAATAATTGTATAGTCATGTGTACGCGGCGCTGCCGTCGATCCAGAAGTTCGAACAAATTATAGTTAATACGTCCAAAATACATTATATCTACTACTATTTTGTATTATAGCAATAATTTTATATGCGGAATATGCAAATAAAAAAAATATTTCAAAAATTGTATGTAAAGAGTACGAATTATAAATAAGAAATAATTATAAATTAATATTTATTTTTGTGTAGTATCTAATCAGTATTCGTTTTTGTAGTACATTTTATCGGTATTTACAATCATTGTTTATTTTCAAGAAAAAGAAATTTAATAATTGACATCTGATTATAGTATTTAAGAAACTATAATTTTAATAATATAGTATAATTATATATAGAGTTTATTTACTTTTAAAATGTAAACGATTATTTCAATTTTATAATAATCAGTGACAATACAGATATATAAAATGGGTTTTTAATGTTTTTATTGAAAACTTCTTTGTCTCTGCATATACACGCGGTCGTGTATTTTGAAAAACCTCTTAGTATTTTTTACTATTTTCTAATTTGAATTTAAATTTTTGCAAAAATATGCAATTTTAATGTGTTTTATAAATTAAAATATTCCGAAATAAATCTAAGCATCAAAATCTATTCATTATGTAACGTTGTAAATGTATAAATTTTTAATCAGAATCATTCCAAGTGAAATATATAAAAAAAATATACATTACAGCATTTCAATCCAGGCTTAACGATGTACAATAATTTGAATAGTTATACCTATGTAAAAATTACGGACACGATAGGTGTTTTTTTGCACGAGTGCAGATTTCTAATTGTCATTTTGTTCTTAAATTTAAATTAATTGTAGGTATGTTCTATGTATACTATACAGAGTAATTTCAAATTTGTTACAACCATTTTATCACATAAATATTCAAAATACAGAAAAATGTGTAATACGAATTTTTTTTGATTAAGTAACATCTAAAATGATTTGTACATTGTATAATTTTTTATAATATATTAGGGATGTTTGGAGGGTCAACATTAGAAACTCAAATGGGAATCTATACTTTTTTTGCAAACATAATATAAAGATATTTTTTTAATACATTTTAGTGCTTTAATAACGTTAATTAATGCAAAACTTTGTACTTGAAAGATATTTAAAGTTTTTATAAATTTCTAAAGTTGACCACGCATGTGATATATTTGTACACAATATACATTATTATCATAAATCAACACCTTTATTGTCTAAAATATATATATAGCTAATCGATAGTTACATGCACTTTGTAGGTATACGCGATAATGTTATAATTTATTAATACATATATACGCGTTTCACCAGTCAACAGTATACACAGGTAACCGTACGTCATTCAACTAGATTCAGTTTTTTTAAATGATCTAAAATAATTACCAATCGCTCGCATATACAGTAGCTGCACGCAACTCTTACACGATACATATAGCTTGCTATATACATCTTATATATAAAATTCTCCGGTCACGGTGATTGTTATTGAACTCCTCCGAAAGGGCTTAACCGATTTTCATGAATTTTTTTATATATATTTGGCAGGTCTGAAAATAGGTTATAGGCTATTTTTTAAACTAAAATTCGCATTTTAAAGAGGTGCTTACACGAGGATTTTGAGATTCACAATGGAAATCGAAAATTGTTTTTGTTTATTAATGGTTGTCATTGGTTACAACTTACAGATTATAATAGTAATAGTAGATTTATTTGTGTACGCACTATTTTGTAGAAGGAGAAACAAAAAATATTGTGTATCCAAAAGCACGTCAATAAAATAGCATTCAATCGAAAACATGAATTGTCAGACTTTTCTCGATAAAACGAATAAAAATACATAAGGATCCAAAATAAATTGAATATTGTTGTAACGATATTACTTTGTATATTTAACCATTATATTATAAAATAAAACATATTATTCATAAGAGTTGGCATTATTATTTTTTTTTTTATTTTAACGGGCAACGAAGTGCACGGGATCAGCTAAGTATATATATGCATCTATAAATGCTCTTGTTTATAATACATAAAATTAATTTCATTAGCGTATCCAATATTATATTTATTATATTTATACATGAATTATGATCGTAATATTATATAGGTACCTATATACATTGTATGCGATGTGTATGTATACCAAAATACGAATCCGTAGACTACGACGTTATAATATACATATATATATATATATATATATATATATATACCATATGCAGGTACGTTATTAATATGTGTACGAGAGGGGTAATTACAGATCGTTTACAATGGTCGGCAACTGATAAAAATCAATTGTAAACACGTTGGTGTCGATCGGCTGCAGTTACCTATAATATACACATATAGTTTTATATTATATATATATATATAAATATTACCTATAACGTACTTATTATAATACGGCTGCCGACTTTTAAACATTGCTCCGGGGAACGGAACTCGTAACAATATATTATTATTATTATTATAATACGCAGTGACAAATTATTATATGCCCATAAGAATTTATCGCATCCAGCTATATGTGCACGCAGTTATTGTAACGTAATTAATAACCGTATTCGCATGCTTATAATATAATATTAAACGAGAGTCTAGCAATAAAGAGTAATCGACGACGGCCTCGTGGCTCATAATAATAATAATGACAATATTATATTTTATTACACACGCTGGACGTGTAATTTTTTTGTTCATACTTTTCCGAGACAATATGATTATTTTTTAGTGCGTAAATTTACTGTATTGTAATAATATCCGTTTACGGCTTATACCTATATAGTTATATCGCATAGGTTTCAAGACGACCATAGGGTTTCGTGTGGTTCGCAATTATACAACGTCGTAGTAAACGCACGTAGTAGGTAATATAAATTCGAAAATAACCGAGACACAACCGCAAACAACATCCAACAGGTCATGCGTAAAAACCTAACCCGGAATATGATATCACAAGCAGTATCAATCATAATATATCGAGAATTGATGGCCGTTTATTGCTCATATGTTATACGCGCGATAATGCGTATTACCAAACAGTCATTTTCTCAGAAAATATGTGTGAATCGTTTTTTTTTTTTTTGTTACTTGTTTGTAGCCATGTCAATATAGATACGAAAAATAAATATTATTATTTTCTACTATTTTTTATTTATTATGATTCTTAAGTTTTTAAATTTCATAAGTACACGGCACACGTTAATATTAGTTGTAAACCTATTAAAATAGTATCATCATTCAAAATATTTAAGAGTGACAACAGATTTTAACCTAAAATTGTCAGAACATATATAGAATATCAAAAATAAAATGAGGAGCTTAACTGTGTTATTTTACAAAATTCGATTTTTTGATAAATCAATTATAAGACAAATTGTATAATTCTATTCTATTATACGCCATAATATGTCGGGGAGACTTTAACAGAGCAGACATTAATTCATTGCATATTACACAAAAAAATAATGGAAAAGTAACTCCCTACAATTAAAATACCCATCAGAGGAATTATTCAACCATACTAATATATTATCTGTTTATAAATTATACATTAGACACATTTTAGTTAAATCCATACAAAACCACACACTCGATGCTACAGAAATAATAGACAAAAGAACATGTAAATACATTAAGCCATCATATACTTTATTAATTAGTTCTAGAAACTCTTCCAATAACACGGTGAAAACTATTTTCAACAATTTGTATAACGAAGTAAAGAGTCTAATAAAAAGTTTATGTAAAAGTCAATTCAATAATACTAATGATATAATTAATAAAAATCAAATAAAAAAGGCGATAAATAAAATAGTTCGTGATCTTGATGTGTATATCAATAAAATTATAAAAGTCTGTATGTCTAAACATAATATCGTTTAATATGTATTTACGATCTACCTATATGTAATGCTGATGTTAAACTTTGTTTCTAAAGTATTTATTTATTATCTTATGTTTATTTAATAAAATCATATTTTTATTTGTATAAGTTTTTTACAATAAAACGAATTGTAATATCGAACTCCGTACACCAGATACGAGCTTATAGTCCAGTTAATATACGGATCAGCTATTATTAATGTATTTTGTTGTAATTATTTAATTGTAACTGTTTTGGCTGAATAAATAAATAAATAAAATATCGGTAACATATTCCAGTGTAGTATATTATATTTTTGAAGAATACGAGTATATATATTCCATATTACTTGCCATTAACTTTATCGTCGTGTGGTTATTTGATACTTTTCAAGCCCCAGAGCATTATGCTTGTATATAATCACATGGAAATCGAGCTTATGGCTGTTGTATAAGTACCTAATATTGGCAGTCTTGTAACGTATTTGAATAAATGTATTTGAACACTTTCATAGTATGTTGAATATTTATTTAAATTAAGTATTTGAAAATTATTTTAAATACTGCCTTGGACGTATTTGTATTTGAAAATTAAATACTTTTATAATACTTTTCAGAATTCAAAAGAATTGTTCGTCAAATAACTTAACATTTATTTATTTTATATTTTATTAACAAGTATTGACTGTTTATTGTATTTCAGAATTAAAATATTAAAATATTACAATTTTTTTTTTTATCAGTATAAAATAAATTATGTATACTTATAGTATGAAGTTCTAACGATATTTAAATGTGACACGTCTAAAAATTTAAAATTATTAATTATTAATTAGGAATAATATTAATTTTTAAACATAATTGTATAAATAAATCTGTGGTATTACATTTTTTTTTTGAAAATTATTTAAGTTCATGGCAAGGATTTGTATGTATTTGTTTTTAAATATTTGATAAGTATTTGAAATACTGTCTGAATGGATGCATTTCTATCTATATTTTAATACAATTTTAAAAGTATTTTTTACACGATTGTCCATTGGTATTTACCTAAACTATATAATTATCTATATAATATATTTAATAGAATTACATTGCACAAGGAAAAACATCTATGTTGACGTAATAAAAAAGTGTAAAAAACACGCATGCTATAGAGTAGTAGCAACTAGCGAGTACAGTAGCTGGTTCATATCAAAAGCCAATCAACTCAGCAATCTAAATGAGCATATGCATATTTTATTAATTAAATAAAAAAATATATATAAGTATACATTTATAAAAACAAAGTTTTGCAAATCTTAAAATATTAAAGAAAATTATAATACAGATTATTATAATAGCAACACACGTAATAGCTCACACCATCAACGAACAAAGAAAACCGTCAAATATAAACTTGTGAAACGTGCAGTACTCACCAATATTGTATTTATATATATAATTACGTTGACTATTCAACACTATATAATATTATTTATTCATAGATAAAAATGTGTAGATAAAAATTTAACATAGATTGTATACACAGTTGTATCTATATTATATACATATACATAATATAATATAGTTTAATCAAAAAATGAGATCTTTAATTGAATTTGACGGCAATGACCTATATAAAAGTGCCTAGACTCTCCTATAATAATAACAATATAATATATAATATATAATAGTAAAATTGAATATTTTTTCAAATATATTTTATAACTCGTACCTACGTGTACCTTATACAAGACACAATTCCAATAAATACGCACGACGATTTCAGCATGAACAATAAAATATGTAAAACACGCAATAAAAATTATGTTGAAATTATTTATTGTTAAATTCAATACTGGCGTCTAGAACCTACATGTATATTATATACTATAATATATAGGATTAGCTTCGTTTGAAAATCTGACGATTGTATAAAATTATCTATGATAATGTTTAAAATCAGTACTTTGGTCGTGACACTTCCATCTTCGAATACGATTGTACAGCAGTAATATAAACTTAAGATGTTATATCAAAATTCAACTGGAACAAGTCTATAAGTTTATTACGTACTTTTCCGCTCTGTAAACATGTCATATATAAAACGCTAATGTCACTCATCTTCACAGAAAACTCCGTAGAAATGAGAACAGAACACATTTCGCATGCAGGTACGTACGTAATAGACAAAATAAAAAATTAAATAAATCAAATATCAATAACATGTTAGTGTCGTAACAAAAATTATGGATAGAAAGGGGGAGGAAAATTTTTTTCTCTATTAAAAAACTTGAAAATATAATTCAAAGTTCCGCATAAGTCGTTGTTATAGATTTATTGCAATTAAAAATTATCGATTTGTATTACAATATTTTTTTTTTTTTTTTATAAGCATTTAAGTTCAAATAATTCACAAAACTTTTCAAAACTACGAAAATTTGATAAATATTTTATTTTAAAAATGTATTAATCTTTTTCTTTTTAGATTGTAATACCAAGACGTTAACGCATTTCTAAACAACGATAAACTCAAAAATTGTATAACGTTTAGATTGTAAATAACATATGACGATTTTTTTTCCCAAATGGAAGCCCTGAATTGAACACATTTACTAATAGTGACTTTTTTTCTGATTAACTGACGAGTAGAGGAGGATCTGTGTGAATAATACTATTCACTGCTGTCACTGTTTATTGCTGTATCTAAATTAAGCTACAAAACATAATATGTACATACATAATACATACACATCGGGCGATTCCAGGTTGTTCTGCCACACCTTACACAATATACACAGATAATTTAAGCCAGTCTCGAGTCTCCTTTTTGGATCCTGTTCCCGACTGGTGTCGCACGCACCCACCAGTCTGATTTACCGTTCTACTGGACCTTATTAGTCAAGAGAGGGCTCAGTCGGTCGAAATGGCTACCCATAGATTGGCTCTTGCTTCATCCTCAGCTGTTTTCTCGTCATGTCCTTTGTAACATAATATGTCCTCAATCGTATCGTAAAAGGACTGAGTGGTACGTTGGAAAGTAGCTTGTAGTCTGGGTCGGTCATATTTGTGAGACGGAATATATTGGTGGGACCGTACAACAGACCCTGAACGTCATTCAGGGTGATATTTCTGTTGCCGACAAACGCCTTTATTGCCATCCGGAGTGGATCCCAGTACGTCCAATCAAAACTCGTGTGTTTAGCAATGTCCCATAAGTGTTGGTAGTACGGCACTCAGCGTCAGAAGCTGGGTACCTGAAACACTCATGTCCTGTAATAGTCTGGGTTACATAAAATGTGAGATATTTAGGTCGTCTCATTAGCCATCTTTTCAGGTCCGGAAGGATCCTATTGCCGCTGCTCCATCTATTAAACCAAACAGCAAGCAAGATGTCGTGCTCTGTTTTCCAGATTTCTGCAATTGAGGCAGTCATATCCGGGTCGTCAAAGCTTGCTGCGAACTCTTTTCTGTTTCAGCACGAGGAGATCCTCGGGGAGTTCCCACAAGGAATAAGACTGGCTCAGCTGAGATGGTCGTAATGATAGGCCCGCATCACTCTAAGGGCCACAATTCTCCTTACTTGAATCACAAAGTTCCGGCAAATCGCGTACAAGGTTACTCTCTTAGCCCACGGTGGTGAGGCGTACATCAGTTTGCTGTTTACCACAGACAATAATAGCGTTCTCTTGGATGTAAAGGCCCTCCGATGTTGGACATGAGCCATTCTATAGCACGTGTTTCCTGCCACGTCTTGACTTGACTAATAGTGACTTACTCAATAACGATATGTATTCAAAATCTACAGAGTGAGCAGAGTGAGTTCTCAAGATTTTTAGGAGACTTTTTCGCAAAAACTAGAAGAATTTTGGTTCAGAAATTATTTAAATTTGTTTATATTTATTAATTTTAGTCGATGGGCTTCTTGTCAGTTATTTGTTAACCGTGTAGAATTAAGAATTAAAGAGCTTTCGCATTATCTTAATATCTTTAATATAATGTATAAGTAATACAGACACTGAGATATATATGACAGGGCTCTTACCCACTATATTATGATACAAGTTATCAATCAGTAAATCTAGAAAAAGCTTTTCAATAAGGTAATAATAATATAGGAACCTATATACAGTGACACAGCAGTATGTTAAATACTTAAACGTTCATATTTACCAACATAATATGTTCGAAACTTGTTATTTTTGACAAATTATTTTGTTGAATTTATCATGATTAAGATTTAATGAAATTGATAACCATTTATAAATGTCCATCAAAAACTCACAGTATATCAAATAATTTAATAAATAATTTGCAATTTTCATTCATATTACAAGTTTTAATTATTACTACTAAAATAAATTGTTAAATAATAAATTAATGAATAATTAAAAACAACAAGGATATTTAAATGAATTATTAATAGTTTAATTATTAATCTGTACTAGAGTTTATAATATAATATGAATTGACGTATTTAAATGTTTAACAATGACGTTTTACAAACGGGTCTCTTGAGAACTTTGATGTTTGTAAAACATACATTTTGACTTTTCTTAACCATCGACAATTATTACGGTTTTAAGTAGATCGGTGATATCGTAATTTAATGTTAAAGCCTTACATACGAATTCGATGTAACATGCAATTACATTTCAAAACGAAACGTCAAAATCACTTACGACGAAATAATTTGTATTATTATAATCAACCAGTATTCGAACATAATTTAGTCGGACGGTATCATTGCTGAAGTAAACATATACATTATAATATATCAGTGAACGATAGAAACTAATCATACGTTATTAGTTGTACGTATATTACATATATATACATATTATGGTATTGATATAATAAATTATACACACGTTATCGTTTTTTTTCTATTGACTTTCTTATAGATTGTGACTTGTTTAATATTTAGTTCATCTTATAATAGTATCAAAATAGTAATTATTATATTTTAATAGCCGTCTTACGATTAAACACGCGTTCCTAACAATTATGCAGACACAGAACGCGTCCCAATCGTTCTAATTGCAACTGTCAACTACATGGTACAATATTTATATGATGCTTAATATTATAATGAACGTGTACCTAACTTAAACCAAACCTATCTGATGTTTTCGCGAATATTATTATGAACAGGGATAATTTATACGATTATTACGATTATATTATTGTGAGCAACTATGATTTAACGTACTTAACGTATTCTCAATACTTTTCAATATTAACTGATATACACAATGTTATAATAAAATCATACTATATAAGCATATCATGTAAAAATTTAAAACGTTTATTTATACAATATTTCAGTTATACGCTTTTACCGTTTTCGTTCATACGATAATTATATTATACGTACTATATACATTTGTTTAATTGTATCTAACCGAAACCGTTTAAAACGAAAATTCCCTGCAAAATTTAACAAAGTATGTAACTGCTACAGAAATGTGGACATAATATTATAATAGGTGTTGACACTTTTTCTAATATTTAAGACCGTCTTACATCTTGATATAAAATAATCATTTTTATATCATTCTTTCTGTTTACTTCCCTTAAAGCCCATAATACCACTCCAAATTTTTTTCTATTCTTAACTCTAAATCAAAAATAGTTATAAATATAATAATAGCCTTAGAAGGTTGGCTTTAGTATTTAATTTTATTAAAAATATATTGTATTATTTAAACATTCAAACCTAACTGTATAATTGTTATTCACTATAATTGTTGAACTGTGTGTACAAAAAACTAATAATAATAAAAAAATCATTCTTAAACAATAAATACCATAATATCATAATATTATACTATATAAAGCATAATGGCGATTATTGTTGGTAGGAAAATTTATTTTCAACCATCATAAAATAATGTTGATATTAGACACGATATGAAGCTGTATGTGGGTACATATCTATCCTCAACTCCCTTACACAGTTGTACGTAATATTATATAGTACACGACGTTATTCAATAGAAATGCTATGTAGTCGTAACTATCAAGCACACACATATAGTTATAATATATACGGCTTATGCAACAGAAAATGAAATTATATACACGGGTTTGGGTTAATCTCGGTAATAGCATATTTCAATACACGACTCGTTTTTTAACACATGATAATAATATACATAATACACACACACACACATATATATATATATAGAGATACACGTACACGACCATCATCACATGATTACAATATTATTATTATTATGAACGACGGAAATATAATATTATGTGTGTGTGTGAGCGTGTAGATAGGTATATATTATATAGGGTTGCTTTCTCTCCTTGCAGTTTGCCAATGTTGCATATTATTATACTATGTAAGTATATGCTGGCGAGATCCGTATAAACAATATTCAATAATAAATTAATATTATATTATTATTCCTTATAATGGCATACGAATCTTGTTGTGTTTAAAAAAAAATTCCTCAGCCATGCAACGACAAATCATCGAGCCTATTGTTTTTATGGGCGACACAACGATAACAATTATTAATATTGTTATACTTATATTATAATATTGTGTATTTAGAAATGCATATTATGGGACATAATATGCAGGAGGTATCTACCAATGTACATGATATAAATAAAATCGAACGAACCAGCAGACATTATAATTATAATATACCGTTACGTCGTTTACCGCAGTTGCCGTAATTTTGTTTTGTAGGTATATTCGAATATTATGTAAATCGCAGGTAAATAAATCGTCTGCACTGAGCGATTGTTATTAATATATTATGTAAATATTATCGGTGTTTAAAAAAAAAAAAAAATGTTTACCCATGATCCCTTAGTCATTCATGCGTGCAAGTTCAATGTCTTTTGAAGAAAAAAAATTGATATATTTAAACATAAAATATGTGTACATATAAGTTATAACCATATTTCAGTATATTCAGTCGTTCACAATACTTAATTTATATAAATTAATTTCGAACAAAGAGGTCCTGCTCTAACATTATTATAATTTATAATATTATACTATGCAATGGCTTATAAAGACTAACAATTATATACTATATTGGTATAAATATTTTTTTGGTTTTAGGTAGGTTTCTACCTATACAATTAGTATAATTCATAATAAAATGCAGCACAATCGTCGCGAGCAATAGATAATTTATTGTGTAAAACTTATTATTTATTATATATTTTAATATGTATACTATCTATATAATATTATACTCCTGCGTTGATACCGATCATTAACTTATTCTACTAATATAAAATATATAATTTTGCAATAATTTATACTTAATATAATATTATGCACAATTTTTCACAATATAATGTACCATGTTTCGTGACAACATCAACATGCAAGAAGTACATCTTTTTATTGAAATATTATTTTTTGCACTTGTTCAAAAAAAAAAAAAATAAAATATTAATTAATTAAAATACCTATTTTAAAATCAATTAAATTTCCTAAAATTACCTACCTCTTATCGTTCTACTCCACTCATCTAGTGTTTAAATCAGGGCTTTCAAACGTTATATATCATATATGTCAAAAAATTTGTAAAAATTTGTAAACGTAATTTAAATGGAAAACAATAAACAAAAACAATTGAATAACATAAAATAAAACATAACGATAAACAAAATGCATTATATACCATAACGCAAAATGTAATTTATAGAATATCATTAAACAAAAAATAACGCAAAACGAAATAATTTAAAATGCATTTACTTAAAAGTTATAGCATTGGTCCGTAAAAATATTTATTCCGCGTGATTTAGCAATTAATCTTAGCGATCAGGCCAATAATATATTATATTCCGCATCCGAGCCATTCCCTTCCCCGTATTATATATTATTTTTAACGATAAAACCATAAACGCAAAAGTTGTATAACGTTTTACTTTTAAAAAACTCAAAACGCAAAAATTATACAACGTTTGATTGTAAACAACGTAAAACGACATTATGATTTTAAATGCAAGCCCTGGTTTAAATGTTAATTATTAGGTAAAAAAAAACTATTTATCTAAATCCTAAAAGTATTTTGCTTCTGATTGTGATAGCCGCTACGATAAAAAGCGATGCAAAACAACATGTTTTGTGGTAAAACTAATTAGTGTTATAATCACACACTATACTTTCGAAAACACGAAAATCGACTCGGACAATTAGCGTATCTGCGCAAGTTAAATCGCAGACGATGGACCTCCGCGTATTGCATTTACCCGTAGCAATATAAACATATTTTATTAATATACAATGTAAGTATAATATACAACAATTTAACAGACCAGTAATGCGTGTGGGCACTATTTTAGTGAACATTTTATAAAAAAACAGTCAAAGTCCAATGTATCTCTATAACCGAGTTGACACGCAGTCGTCTTCTTTCGGTTGTTGCGGTGTAGTTATAATATGCCAGTGGAAAAAAAAAATATGTACCAGTCGCGCTGAATTATATACTGCCAGTTGTCCTCTTGGTAATATTTGTAATTTCCGTATATACAAATTATCACGACACACATATATATCTATATATATATATATAGGCGTATAACATATATGAATAGGTACAGCGCTGAGGTGAACGAAGCGAGACGAGTGCCCGACGCACCCGGTCTTTGTGTACATCCTGTCCGGCTTTTTGTTTTCATCGATGCGTCCCATAAAAGACGTTCAAACTAGTCTGTTGTTGTTCGTACACCTATTACCTACACTATATATATATATATATATATATATATATACGATTATCGTAAGACTGCTGACAACTGTCCGTATAATAGGCTCACAAAAGAATTTCATAGACAATATTATTATAAAGTATACAAATAATATTATTTTCAACAAAATGATTTTTTTCTTATGAAATGACTACCACGTTTGAAATTTAAAAAAAAAATCGTTTCATTGATGCGTGTATATTTTATTTTGTCTAGTTGGTAGATAGAGCGGATAAAATATGTCTATTAATGCGACAGTAAATAGTAAATCAATAATCGATACAACAATAATCTACGAAATTAATTTGCGCGTAAATTATATCCGCTGGAAACGATCAACTCCTAAATTTAAACAGTTCAGTAATTTAATTTTCAATGTGCATAATAATGATTCTGGTTACTCTTAAGAAACGGATCATGCACACCTAAAAGTATTATTTTCAATTTTGTATAATTTGTATTTGGTTGAAATATGTTCGATAATAACTATATTATTAATCACCATAAAGTCATACAGATATGTATAATTATATATTAATTATAATTTTACGTTTCGTGTAATAATAAAATGTAATGAATATTACGTATAAGATAATAATATATATTTAAAATAATTTAAAAAATGTTACATATTTTAAAACATGCCTATAGATAACTTTGTGGTGCACATGCCACAATTGTATTGTACTTGGTAAACATTTTAATTTAGTAAAATAAGTCGTATTTATATTATTACAATTACAACTATTGGTATACACATTACACGATGTAATAGTTTTTTATAATAAACTGACATGAATATATATTATAATAATATTATAGGTACTACATATTACACACATGCGCTTATTGTGATGACATCATAATATTATATTCATTATTGATATAATATACTATCCGATAAAATGCATTTAACTTGTATTTTTCATTGCACTCGAGTGCGGATAGTAAAATAGCTGCGGTGTAAAACATTATTATTTATTGTATTATACATATGTAACATGATATATGTGTGTGGATGTATATGTATAAATATGTAGTAATGCTGATGATAACAGACAGTTATATTAATGTAATCGTGTCCGTCTTAATCTGTAATACACGGCAGTTCTCTGCGGACATTGGCCAAGTGAACTCCGTGTAGTTACGAGACAGGCCTAGTTGTATGTACGTACTGTTCGTTAATATTTATTTAAGAATAAAATTATACGTAATATACCTGATGACTAGCAATTTAAATTACTTATTTACGATCTACTATCTATCTACCCTCGTATTAACGGTTATTATATCTGGAGTCCAACGACTCTCCCTGGATATTGTATATTTAACTAGTCCCCCGTGTGGCCGCGTTACAAATATATTGTATCATAACGTTCTCGAATGAAATGTAATATATATTATTTCTCCTCTAAATAATAATATAATAATAATAGGAAACAAATCTGTTTGTAAAAAATAATAGTTATTTCAGTAATAATAATAAAAAACCGTTTGACCACATCTGTTGTTGTATTATACACACACACACACACACACACACACACACACATATATATATATACATAAAATAACGCCAGGACTCGAGGAAAAGACACATACACATACACTCACCAAGCCTAAATAGTATATATAATATTTATAAAATGTACATCCGTTGAAACATATAATATATATATATATATATATATAAACACGAAATAAACACAAGTTTTTGGACGACTACCTATGTGTGATAGTGTGCGTGAGTGTGCGTAAAGGTAACTATATACACACACACACACACAACATATCAAGTTCTTCTAGCGAAACACACGCAATACGTGTCCGGACGAGGAGAGAGAACGCACATACTTGGCCATTTTGTTTCGTGCACGGACCACAACTCAACTGAAACATCCAAGGTTTATGTTTATCCACGCATATATATCCACACACACACACACACACACACATACATGCACGCACGCAAAAACATATCTCGTGACAGCATGACATATTATAATACAAAAACAATTGAAAATTCATAATGAGGTCTCGTGTATGTGTATCTATATATGTGTGCGTGTGTGCACGTCTTTCAGACACATCATAATAATAATTATGGTACACATATAATATATTATAAATTGTATTTATAAATATATAACTCGTGTACATAGGTACAGCATGCCATTATAGCAGACATCGTGACGAAATAATATGTATACACTTAGGCACCAGCTATATACGTCGAGTATGATGTTTACGTTTCGATACTCATATTTTTTGAGATTTATTCAAATTGAAAACTCCTGACGATATTGAACCGTATTATACCATGTTTCGATAAAGATATTTGTATTTATAAAAACTTTTAACGAGACAACATGCTATATTATATATATATATATATATATAGTACATACGCGTCACAATACTAATATTTTAATATGACGTCTCGGCCGTATTCAAATTTAAAGGTAACAGAATAATATTTTCTTTT
>JACXSJ010001310.1:15779-100261 GCA_014851325.1 Pentalonia nigronervosa
CTTTGAGTTGAATACCTTAAATTCACTTTTTTTTTTTTTTTTTTTTTATTGAATTAAGCCTCGGCGACTATGGCCATTGGCAAATTAAATTCACTTTTGTATTAAGATTAACGAAGCTAAATGAGAATAGCTGCGTACGAGTTGATTCCCCGGTACCTGTTTACCTACACTGATACCGTTGAATTGATTCTGGCTTCATTAAAAGGTATGTACGAGATGATTTCCTATTGTTGTATATCAGTAACGAAAATAACAGGTATTTTATCGGGTAGAATACGATTACATGCACTGCTTATCGGAGGTATCTTTTTCAACTTTTTTCATATTCACGATTGCCTACCTTATTTTTATGCAACGTTGCCATGCTGAGAAATTACACATAGACGAAACTGGAAACTATATCAAATGATTATCGTGAAATAAAAATCCACATTACTTATAATCGTAGTAGATTTTATTAATTGACCAACGACCGTTCAGATCGAATGTATAGTTCAATATAAAATAAATCTAAAACATGGAAAACAATAAAACAACAAAAATAATTACGTCGGAACGCGGAAATGACTTTGCATAATTGATACAGACAAATATCGTTTTACACACCAACGAAAAGACGGGCAAATTAAATGGTTATGCACACATAGGACATGTTACGCTAGTATATTAATATATAGTAGCCATTCAAAAGTACCATGTTGGGCTAGCATAGTCATATTTTAAATATAATGGAGAAAATCGAAAACCAAATTTTAAGAGAAAATTGTAAACGCAAAACAAATAACACAATTTCTTCTACTAGGCTGTCAAAAATAATCAGATCCGAGCTGATGGAAACAGATTTTAAGTGCCACATTTAGATATAAAATCAATAAGAAAAGCTATGTACGATAACATTTTATACTGTTCATCTACCAACACATGTAGTTATATCAATACTGTCAGAAATCCAAGTGGAAACGATGACAAAAATATTGTCAATTCCAAAAGGAATTAGTAAAAGTATGGTTCTATCTGATTTAAAGCGGATTAAAGCTTCTATTATATTCTATGACGAGTATAAAAATGGAAAAATATCATTATGAATTTAACTAAAATTGGCTCTATTTACCAAGAAAAACTTTTATTTTAATTTATTTGTAATTTTATGTGATTTGGTAATATTTATAATATTTAATGACGGTTTTTAGATAATTTTATATGTATAAATTAGTGATCACCAAATCAATTGAATTATTATTTTTGTATATTTTTTGTTTATTTTTTTGTTTACTTTTGAAAACAATAAAAATGCATAAATTTACCAACATAGCGTAGGCAATTGTGTCGTTTTAATGGTTTTCATTGTTATACAGCAAACATACGTAATCGTGTTCTCAAAAAGGTAAATCGTATGCAATCGGGTTCTATCTATTTTATCAAAAGTTATTGGTAATGATAAATGATTTTAGATAGTAGTTTTTATAATTGAACATTCTAGAATATCAGACGTACTTCAGTATTGTTGTAATCATTATTAGTTCAACATAAATTTGAAGTATTGTAGTAGTGTATTTTTCGTAGTGTATATTTTTGAATGAATATGGAATTTATGTTAAGGAAAAAGTCTAAACCATTAACACTAATGGATGGATATAAGTTTTGTTTCCATAAAATACTATCAAACGACATTCAACGCTAATAATAATAATTTTTTTATTATTAATATTTTTTACATCATATATATTTAGTACACCAACAATAAGGGAATCAACTCGTACATACCTCTTAATAGTCCGGAAATCAACTCCCCAACAGCCATGAGAATTGCTAAATGAATATTTGTTATTTTACGGATTTGTATGATACCCTGTGTTATCTAACACACATTTATAAATAGGTTAGAAAATGTAATAGGTACAAGATTCATCATAGGGTTTGCATTTGAAATCAAAATTACATTTTACGCTATTTACAATATAAATGTTATACAATTTTTGCGTTTATCGATATTCAGAATTCAAACGTTATATAACTTTTGCGTGTATTGTTTATAATTTATCGTTAAAAATAATATCTAATGCGGGGAATGGCTGGATACGGAATATTAAATTCTTGGATTAATCGCTAAGATTGATTGATAAATTAAATAGAATAAATATCTCTACGATATTATAAGTAACTATAAAGTAAATGGATTTTAAATTATTTCGTTTTGCATTATTTTTTGTTAAATAAATAAATGTTATGTAAATAAAGATAGAAGAACCACATAAAAGCTTAGTGTGAAATTGTTTAATACCAAAGTTGTCAAAATAGACCATGGTCATACACGTAGCCACTGAAACCGTCCATTAAGATGCGTAAGGTTGCGAAGAAAACTACAATATACCTATGACTTGCTTAAAACCAAAAAAATACCTATTTCAGCCAATTAAGCTATATGTAAGGAAAACCACAGAGCCAATTAAAGAGGCTTTCAAACCCACACGTATTTTTAGTGTCGTCATCAATCTCCAGGAAAAACCGCCCTGCTTCCAAATCCCCATTACATAAAAAGTTCCCCTAACAACTCCTCTTACTCACTTCCATACCTAGAACCATCGATAATACTTGTAAGATACTGCAGAACCCGACATGCTCTTAACCTCTCGAGAGGTTCCAGATCTGAGTTTAATCTTAAACATTTTTTAAATTAGTAGTTATGTAGGGATGCCAATTATTTATTATGTACATCTTTGACATTAGATAATAATATGGTAGAAAACTTAAAATTTCAATTTCAAGTGCTTTTAACATATAGAAACCAATACCATACAATAAAATAAACCAGTAACACCCCTGGAACAAATTCAGATATTCCGTTATATTATATAGTATCATCCCTACTATATAACCACGCGTCGTAATTCTGTTATATATCATGACAAAATCAAATTATTCAATTACATTAAACCTACAGACTGCGATGTACTGTTATTATAGGCGCACGGTGTATACACAATATTTATTATTTAAAACGTTTATTTCAAGAAACGTTTCGTTCGTGTCGATTCGACACTGCGACACTGACACGACCGTGTTCGTCAAATTTCACGTAATGATAATAATATTCATGGAGTGTATACACAATGATAAATATACAATGAGATTTTAATATTAAAACTTCTGTCAGACACGTCATATATATGTGTATAATGTTTTAGCCAATCGCAAGCGTTTTGTGGCAGACGATAGGCACATTATACATTATATATAAATGTTATGTACACGTATAGGTACGAGTGGTTTCCCGGCATAGGCAAACATAACGGTATTTACATAAGAGAATGATCGATGTCGATGGGAAATGACGGTTTTCGATATATTTTTTGGTGGCGGGTCAAAACCTCTGAACGAAAAAGTTACCGAAAAAACGTCGACGGTCGCGTGTAAAGAAACGACAGTGGTGTCACTATACATATATTATACATTGTTAGACCGTAATATTATGTTTAATAAAATATGAAAAATGTATTTGAAAAATAAAACGTTTTTTAAGCAAATCGGTACAATCGATATTGTCGATGGTTCGCACATATGACAAATGTGTTATAATGTTCAAATAGTCAAACTAGTAAAAAACAGCATTTTTATGACAAATTACTTTTTATGAATTTTATCTATTTGAATAACTTACATTATAAATCGGTTGTAATAACTATTAAGTATAATGAAAAAAGATTGGAAAATGGGTACCGCTCTGATGTACAATAGGTGTCGAATGGACCATTTTCGTGGATGTGTTAAATTTGTATTCAATGATATAAAATCATTGTATACGAAAAACGATTCTGAGCGAAGTCAGTCTGTCAGATTACATAACTAAGTGTATTTTAAGATTTATTATTACAATTAAAATAATTCATTTTACTATTAACAATACAGTTAGTTGAATTAATTTTTGAAGAAAACATTGCATTTGAAAATTTAATTGAGTATATAAAATATAATAATATACTTTAAAAGTTTCAAACACATGAAAAATATTTTTTAATTACAATGAAATAAATAACATTGTTATTTTTCATTTAAATATCTAAGTTTGTCAAAATTTGAATTTAAAATGTCTATAAAAAAATATTTTTTTAATACAATTTTTTGATTTTTTGGTTACAGGATTAAATACTTACAAAAAACATTATTTTTAATTTTCAATTCTTAGCTATAAAAACTGATTATTTTATAATTTTTAACTACTAAATAATTTGCAAATTATTATAAAAAAAAGTGTGACAAGCATAATAATATGATAGATAAATATGACTTTCGAGAATTTCTGTTTGAGGCCGAAGAAAAAAAAATAATATTATTTAAAAAAATAAATAATTATAAACAAGAAACAGTAACTCACGAAACGAAATAGCTGTACTTAAATAAGTATAATAAGCAGCTACCAATATAATATATATTATGTATAATACAATGTCTGTTAACAAACCTTATTATTATTTATTCATTTTTTTTTTTTTTTATTAAGGGTTACATTATCATAAGTAGGTACGATATAAAAGGGTATTCCGAGTCATATATATTATGCCTGCCAATATATACTTTTTCTACTAGTTTTTCCTAAAATCTTATTTTCTTGTAATACTCGTTTTGAGTTATGACAATATCATCGCGTAGTTATCGCATTATATTTTCCATTTTTTGCATTCATATACAAAGCTTGATCTTAAAACCCAAAAACACATATATCGTAGCTGCTGCAAGTGATCCATAAAATGTGTGTTTTTTTTAAATTTGTAAAAGCAATAATTTTAAGTTCAATTTTTATTTTTTTTAATTCTGAGTAGAACTGAGGAGTCTATTGTTTTACAAAGTTGTGTCATTTTTTTGTAGCGTTTATGACCGTTATCATTTTTTGGTGCAGACAAATTGGCAAATCGTTACAATCTTCAACAGTTATGGTTGTTTCTGTTATTAAATTATATTTAATTTAGTATATTGAGAATTTAAATGTAAAAATTATAGTAGGTAGTTACTTTTCTTAATAATCAAGATAAACTATAAAAAAAGTAAATATTTAAGCAATATCAGTTTTTGGCATAAAAATGTTTGATTACCTAATTTTAGTTTTTTTTATGTTTATGTTTACAAATTTTGTTTCGGTGTCAAAAAATTTAAAATTGTAATATAAGGTTACTCATAAGTTTTTCTTAAAACAGTTAAACAATTTCAAAAATTTATGTTTTTTTAAACCTAAGCGTTTAAAATTCAATTTTTTATGAAATTAATGTTCAAACTTAAAATAACCATTTTTTCTATACTTATCAATTTTAGCTGTAACTCAAAAAATATTAATCAAAGAAATTTGAAACTTTTCGTCATTATGTTTATTATTATTTAATATTAACAACTGAAATTTCCCAGATATTTAGACTAATTTAAATCCATTTGTACCATGAACCAAAAAGCATTACTCTATTGAACTAATAATATAAACTATAAGGTATAAGTTATATTTGGTGTTTGACGTTTATGCCAAAAATTAGGCAAGTTTACCGAATTAAGAAATACAAAATAATAATATAACATAAATAGTCCTTAGAAATAAATGTTAATCCACCCGTATCCTTCGCAGAATCGTTTTTTGTATGCAATGATTTAATCATTGAATTCGAATTCATCGCGTCACATTTCAGTGTCCTAATCAATAACGAGATATACTTGGTGTGTTCTGTGAGTTTTAATTTGTAGTAGGAGAGAGTATTATCGGTTAAGAAAATTCTGTGTGGTGTATTCTCGTGATTAACTAGAATAGAGTTTGGAAGTTTGCAAACATTTTCGGAGTTTATGTAAACTTGACGTCTGAAACTATAATAATATATTGTGTTCATTATTTTATGCTGAATTCTATATTGATGTATTTATTATAACTGTCTAATTTTAATAGATGTATGATATTTTAAATTGAATTTATTTTTGTCAATTAGAAATATACAGAAACGGTTGTTGGATATATGATCAAGTTGGTAGTGTTAATATTTTTCTGATTTTTATAATATAATCTAATTGTGGTATGTTATAAATTAAGTAAAAAACAATTGCTTGATTTTTTTTTGTTGGGTGAAGTCTTATCGAGAGAGTAGGCTTGGTGAATGATTTTTTTTCAAAGTTTTAATTGTCGGGTTTGATGAGGATATTTTGTTTAGATAATATGTTTGTACTTGGTACTCTCTGTATATTATACTGTTCTTGTTATTAATATTATAAGTGTAGTTATTTGTATCGATAGTTTTAATTACAGCGATATTGGAGGCGTTATCTGAATATTGTGTGGTTGAAGGTAATTCATTAATCTCATTATATATACTGAGCGAGGGCTCTGAATTGGAAATTGTAACATTGTGTTCATTATTGATAATTTTTAATGAATTAATTAGTCTGTATTTAAGACATATAGAGTTACCAAGTATGTCATCCATTGTGACAAATATGAAAATGTAATACAAAAAGTAGATAAAAATTCAGTCATAGAATCCATAAAAAATAAGCAGGAATTCATATTGGAATAATTACTGGATTACATATAGTATTACTGTATGCTATCGAAAGCTATAAATTAGAACCGTGGTATGATAAACGTATTACTTGGTTGAGGTTCTAAGGTCATAAACTGACAAATTATTATCACCACTATTGGATGTTATAACATTTTTTAATGATTTTATTTGTGTTATCAATTCACAAATATATTTTTATGTTCTTTAGTGCATTAACATCTGGGACCAAGTTGTACCAAAATTGCAGTTATTTATAAATTTTGATTTGATACGATACAATATACAGAGTGTTTCACAAAGATCTAACATATGAAATAACTTTTGTTGTATTCAATATACAATTTTTTTTTGTTTAATTTATAGACGTTTGCGCTACATGTATAATATAAATTTTTTTTTATTTTTTCGCACTTCAAGGGATATTTTTACCATCAAAATTTTTCTAAAAATCATATTTACAAATTGGCTATTTTACGTTTTTTATTAAATTTAAAATTTTTTATATTCACTATAAAAAAATAAAATCATTTTCTTTATATTATACATGTAGCGCAAGCGTCTATAAATTAAACAAAAGTTATTCCATGCGTCAAATTTTCATGAGACATTCTGTATATCTACCTAATGCACGTTTAACTGTAAATTTCTTATAAATAATGTTGTTGATATTCATTATTATAGTCACTCATCTCAATAGTTAATATTCACAGTTTTTCAAAAAATGCTTGAAATTTAACTTTTTTCTCGTCATGTTCTTAAAGCCATAACGGAGTCCAGTAATAAGCAATAATCAATAATTATAAGTATAATATATAAATGTACATTTTTACCCCAAAAATATACTATACTTACATAATAGTAGGTAAATTGTGTATTTTTAAAAACTCGTGTGTTAATTTTAGTAGTATATACAACTTCCTATTTCATAATGATAATATAGTAAATAATTAGTAAATTATGCTTAAATGTATTACTACGTTTGAGGCATAGATCATCCAATATTAGTAATATTTAGTAGATAGATCACTTTTCCTAATCGTCTGCAACATGAGTTCTCTCATTATACTTCAAAATAAATAAAAAATAAAATATTTCTAATATATATATATATATATATATATATATATATATATATATATATATATTGTTTTACTATTTATATTTTTTTTGTTATATAATGCATTATTGACATATTTTAATAAGTAATTTGTCATGTTGAATACAGAAAAAATATGAATTCTGATTAACATATTATTATACTATATAATTTGATAGGTATCGTAAATCTATATGATTTAAAATATAATAAATGAGATTTTTTTGAATTTGAATTCATAAATTTTCGGGACTATTTATAATTTATATATAATATATAGCATATATATGACGTATTATTATCGACATAATGATGAACGAGTTCAGCCTGTGGTTAGTTGTATACATGAACAGGAACGTTGAGTATGCACATATAATTTAAAATTAATCAATTAAAGTGAATTAAGGTGAATTTCATATTGATTGTGGTTAGGATTTTTCTATAGCAAATAAAATAGATAATCAGCCATAGATATTACTCTACAATTAGTTTACTTTATTAAAATGTCATATTGTCACATATAGGTATAGTAAATACAGATTGATAAAATGATACTGTCACGCCTTTAGATATACTTAGACATACTTATTAAAAATAAGAACCTACCAATAAAAATTGTAATCTTTCATTTAAAAAAAAAATGTGATTATTCAACATCAGCATATATTATAATAGGTAATTATCATATGTACCTAAATACGAATGTAAAATTTAAAAATTAAAGCAGGCAACTAGCAGGCAGTAGCAGCCTCCCATAGGTACGTTAATAAATAAGAATGGATGAATGTACTGTAGTTAGTTTGTGTGTCACTTCCAATACGATTACAATATCACGACTTTAAGTTAAATTTAATAACGCAATTTTTAATTTTTGTAATTAATTTTTAAAACTTTTTTTATATTTTATAATATTTAATAGCAAAAAATAAAAAAAATACTAGCATGTCCACTGTCCATCAAATCTCCAATAGGAAATATATAATATATATTGTATTAAAAAACCGAGAAAAAATTTTCCACTTATCACAAATCAGTTTTAATTATATAGGAACAAAAAAAAATAGAAATTTATTGCATGATAAATAATAATTATTATTCTATTGTAAGTTGTATAATTAAATCATCTTAAGACAAAAATAGACAATTTAAAACAGTTCTCTTGCATAAAATGTTATACAATTGTTGATATCCTATAGACATCGTTATACACTATTTTATTACTGTTTGAAATAAGCATTTCACGTGAAATCATGCAGTGCCTAATCTCTGCAACTAACGCCTACATATAATAAACATAAAAGATACTATTATTACATTTTGAAAATACTGATGGATGGGTGACATATTATAGCCTACTATATTACAAGGGGGGGGGGCAATTTGAATGTGTTCTCAGCCACGTGTATATGAATACAATGATATCAAGATCCAAAATGTTTATAAATACATTTTATAATTAAAAAAAATAATAAAATTCATAATAACAATAAGCAAATATTGGTTTTTGTCAATAAGACGCGAGTCGCAAGTTGGCCACCCCTGCTGTATTATATATTATAAAAGTTAAAATGTTACCATTTTATTAGTGCATGATATTTTTGTATTAAGTAACAAATTTGTTTTGTCATTATTTTGTAAATATTATTTTAATTTTAGGAGCCTAGTTTTTCTTTTTGTGAAAATTTAAATACAAAATGTGCTACTTGATTTATTCTACACCACACACGAAAAAACATTGAATCAGAGATATGTTTATAAGGGTCGTTCATCTACACGCGTTAACATTCGCGATATTATGCCTTCTAGACCTTTGCATTATTATATCAAACAATTGTATTGATTAAGATGAGTCCCCTAATGTAACAACTATAACGCAAACAAAATTCGAATAAATAAAATTTAATTATATTATTAAAAAAAAAGTGCGTCGACGACGTTGCTTTGGTAATGTATTATATTATGTGGATCGGTTGGCAGGGGCGATCCAGATAATGTAATTCAAGATAAGTCAGAAAAAAAAGTAGTACCTACCCTCTCGTTAACATAGATTAAGCTAGGTAATATATCTTAGTTAAAATATTTTATATCTAATAAGTAGATAAAAAAACTTATTAACTTTATGAAATTTTGAATATGTGATAAATTTGTGGATATTTCCCGAAATCAAAATAATTCTGTAACGCTAATTTTTATATTTCCCACTTCCCAACAACTGCATTCACAATTAAAACATTATTTGGCAAATGTTAGCATCTCAGGATCACTTTTATTAAATTAAAAACCTTTAAAGTCAAAATCCAAATAATGGGAAAAAATGTGATTTTTTTTATTGGTTTTTCACTCGATTGCTCTAGTGTGAAAAATTGTTCTGAAAATGTTTAAATTAGTCCTCAAAATTAAGCATGGCCCATTAAACAATTGCATTTGTAGAATAAATTAAAATCGATGACAACAAGTTGAATTTTTGCGCATTTTCAAATTGCAATAACTCGCAAAAAATTGTTGAAAATTTCGATTAAATACGCCATAGTAGGTGGGTCAACTTCAGTTACATAAACAAAGATGGTTAAGTGTAATGTGTATACTATAGCCCAATACAATTGCACGTTTATAATAATATAATATTATAACACTGCCTCGATAGACGGAACTCATTCTCGTAATAGGCGTGTTTCAAATTTGTGGATATTTTTCTCGGAACAACGACGAACCTTGCCGCGGGCTCGTGTCAGTCTCTGCAAACACATTTCTGCGAATAATAACAATTCCGATCTAAAAAAAATTCATAATCGTAATAACGATAATTATTGTCACATGACGTCACGCGTATTTTCGTGCAGATTATGTGATACTAATATTATATAGCGAGTACCACATTTTCTCTATTCCTTACACAACTTCAATACCTACGCATCATTGTTATTATCTTAATACTATGTTATTGTCCTACAATGTACGTTGAATTTTTTTAATGAATCGCACGTCGATAATCGGAACTATTAAAAATTAACTGAATTGTGATTGCATGCAGCATGTGGTCATACGATGACCACTGACCGGTCATAATATCTCCAAAAATATCTCTAATCAAAAATATTTCCGAATAAAAATATCTTTTTTGTGAAAAAAATTAAATTACTGCGAATATTGTGCAGTTTTTAATGGTACACGCACAACTTAAAAGCACTCAATTATTCCATCATTTTGCATAGGTAGAATAAAATTCTGCTGACCAAAATAATCAGTGTGATAAAATTTGTCAGTAAAAAAATCATGTATCAACGGTTATTTTTTGTTTTGAGCGACACTAAAAAAAAATGAAATCAATTTATAAATTATTAACGACCAACAGCAAAATCAATATTGATACAATTGTATTGCCTCTATAGTAGTTTGAAGACGGAAAGGAAAATACCTATTGCAAAAATATCTTTAGACGTGATTTATGTACGAATAAAAAATATCTAGCCTACAATTTACATATTTTTTATAAAATGCCCGGTGGGCAATTTATACAAAAAATTAAAAATTTGCCGCAATTTACAACAAACCCCGTGTTAGTACTCCCATTAGTACTAGTTACTTCACTGTAGATTTCGATATTTAGCAAACGATTAGTAATTACTAATAATTAATTATCATTAAGAAAAAATATTAATATATTTTTTAAACAGTCAAACAATTCTTTTTAACAAAACCCAAGGTTAAATTCATATTTTTTGTAAAGAAGTGAAAAAATAAATGTATCTGGCGCTGTATTGACTACAACAAATTTAAACGCAGTTCGTTCGTACTTTTCGTCAAAAGATCTGTGCTTAAGAGGTATTTTTCACATAATCTAAAGCTTTTACTTACAATACAACTTGTGTATTAGTTTAGAGTTGATTTTAGTGAACGCCCCCATTATTAGAGAGCTTATAACTGTATAGAACTACTAAACTTTTTTATTGTATATAGAATATTTTAATTTAAATTATACGTAGTGGGTACCAATATCTAAAGCTAAAAAGGTTTCTCAAGACTTTATTTCCTCGGGACATTTATTTCCCACAATCGTATTGATTAATGTAAGAAAAAAAAAATCAACGCGGCTCGCGGCTGATGCTCTCCCATTCACCTTCAGCTGAAACGGATAAAACTGAAGCACGCCGCATAACATGGTGTCTGCCAGAGAAGAAATCGTACATAATATTATATTATTTAGATATTTATTATGCGTATTTTTTTTTTCACATACGCGCTGAAAGAATGCGAGAACCGTTTGTGGAGTTGGTAAAGGGGACGGTGTATAAACGAGTTGCAAATAACGTTCGATAATAACGATTATTAGCGCCGAATAAAAAATAATAAAAAAATCGCCGTGCATAATGTTTACTACTATAACACGTATATAATATTATATTATAATGTTCTATATACATATATATATATATATATATATTGTACACGGCCGATTCGTTCTCGAGATAAATTTTAATAACCGTCATCGCGTTCTGCACGCGCGTCCTGCCGTTCAGGAATGAAACCGTTTTCTCGCCCAGCTCTCATCGACAAGTATTGCGTAAAACAATAATTAATTACAAAACGCATGCATTACATATATTATATTATATACATCAGAAACAACCGTGAAACTGATTATTATTATTATATTTTGTGAGTATGCAATATCACATGTAGCAGGTACCAAAACCGGGCTATAATGCTATAAACTATGGTACCTGTATTAGGTAAACCATACTTGATACACTGCAGTTGTGTCCTTACACGCGTGTATATTATTATTTTTTATTTAAATATTATAATATGTGAAAGTAGCAGCGTTGTCATCGCATCTAACGAAAACCACGAAAATAACATTATATTATTGGGGAACGGATTTTGTTGAAATTATCATTGTACATCACGTTGAGTATTGCGTACCCATATTAATCAAGTTGATTTTTTTTTACATCAATGCAAACGTTGGTTTTATCTTTGAAAATTGTTGGCGTTTTCGAAAAACTTGATGTAAATTAATGTACATGCAGATTTCCGTTCTAAGTTTCCAACGTTTTTTAATACCCACTGCATTTTTTTAACTGTACTATTCGATGTACATACCCACATGTTTCCGATTTTTTTGCGATGATTGGATTTAGAGCTTGTAACCGAAATTAAAAATACCGGTATTTGAACCGAAACCTTTTGAAAATATTGGAATTGAAATTTCACCGAAACTATAATATTATATCTACATGGCTACATTTTAATATCGAGTTAACGCCGAGGTTAGAGGAGCAAAATGATTACCCGACGCTCATCCACTTCTGCAACTATGCATCCTATCCGTGGTGTATATAGTTTATATGCTGGTATTGTTTTATTTTTTTAATTGCTTTATTTATGCGTTGCCAAGGACATCATCGCATAATAGCCACAGTCAAAAATCATGAAATTGGTATAAAAATATGTACATTTTTCGCAATACTTTCATATTGTAAAACCACCGCCTGAGGAACAACAACGCTCCCTCTTGCAAAGGTTCTACACACCGTATTTGCACTCTGTTCGATTGATCATACCTGCCCAGTCTATTATATACGTACGTGCAGTGAATTGCGAGTGACTGTGTTTACACTGCGATGCATATATAGGTACGCACACGCACATAGGTCAACTCCCATTCTTGAATATAACTCAATTCGCATACGGACCCGTCCCTTTTATATCATTAAATTAGTCATCTGTTCTCCAGTTACACTACTGTAGTAAAGCCCATTACTTTTCTGTACAGTCGCAATTTAATAGCTTTATATTACTTTTATAATATCTGAGAGTGTATGTGTGTATACTCGCGTTGATAATATATATATATATATATATATATATATATATATATATATATATATATATATGATATACTGCTTTCTTTTGTCGTTCTTCTCTGATTACACAAAATTATAGAATATAACCAACACCGGTAGTGGTGTTGGTGATGGTCGGGAGAGGTGTATCGGGCATGAAACGATCTTCCCTATTAGCTGATGGATAAGCACCAACCAAAATCCAAATCATCATCGTAGGATCTCAGAAAATAATTGTAATCGACCTACAATGATAATCTACTATTACACATTATATATTATAATACTGCTAGACAAAAAGAATGACAATAATTAATTATGTTTTGAAAATTTGAGTACAAACTTCATGAGACGAAGACGTGTGAAGACTGGAGGGAAATTTCTGCTGACGTTTAGTCCAGGGCTGCCTAGATTTTCCAGACAATGGATTAAATACAATCGTATTCCATAGTTATCGCAAACATATATAAATTTAACAATATAAAAAAGAAAATTCTTTGTCTCATTTTCACTCATCACGCCGAAGAAAACTTCATAAGAGTTATGTGGGTAAATTTAATCATTCATCAATTGAAGGTAACAAACAAGTCAACTTGCACTCCAAAAATACAGTTGCGTCATTGACCACCACAAAAAATATTTCACTAATTTTTCTCATGATATTAAAATTAAATCAATAATAAAACTGTATGTAATACTGTAAATACAATCTTGGCCAACCAATTGGTCAATACAAAAATCAAATTAAATTAAACCCATTATTCTCCACTGGAATAACAACCTTTCATACAGAATAAAAGAAATGATTATCTATCAACAGATTAAAGAGATGTTATACGAGACAGTTCGGTGGATACCTGTTGTAGCACGAGAATCCCTTATTGTCCTTCTCTCCGTCAAACACATACTCACCAAATGTGACACCACCCATGAATCAAACCTTCAAGAAACAAAAAACAAATATCCGAAATCCTTTGACTGGGACTACTAAATAAATTGTCAACTTATTCTTTTTCCTCCAGGACTGGATAAAAATAATTTAATATAAGCCACTGTAAATCTATCAATATTACTAATCATCACGCATTTCACAAAAAAATTAATATATTTATAAATAATATCATCCATACAAAAATTGTAACTACCCATATATAAATTATTTATATAATTAAATGCATTATTTGTTTTAGTTGAATATGAGACGGATAAGGTCTGAAAACAGGTTGTATACATTTTATCGGGGTAATGTAAACCTTTTACATATGAATAAGCTCATATATACATTATCCACTAAATTTATACATTCGTCGATATGCTGTGGATATAAAGTATGTGACGTTTTGGCCTTTTTAGGGGCTTACTTCTCACCCACCGCGTAAAGGGAACACTTGCGTGATGATCTATGAGCCGTACCGCGTGATGTCATGAGAGATGCGTTGGTAGAATCCATAGGTTTTTTATGTATACGTTTTTGTAAAGAGGGAAAATTTAACAAGTAAAATAAAATAAAAAAAATATTGATTATAAGATAATCAAGTATATATATTTTAATGTAAAATTTCTTTATATGGGTGTAAATAACAGGATTGGACATTTCACCATTTCAGTATACGTGAACGACAATCACATTAAATATAATGCAATAGAAAATACATGGGTTATAAATGGCAATATGGCAAATGCGGTTACATATTGGGAGCTTCATATGAGTAAAAAGAATTTGTTGTGATATTGTTTAGTTTTGGTACCATGGCATGTGTGCTTTATACACGTGTATATAAAAAAAAAACAGCGGGGAACATTAGAGTTAGATACATTACAAACTGCCACGGATTTGACTTCTGTGTCCGCCCACCAGGACCCATTGGTAGTGCTCAACTCATCATTCTTATCAGTGGTGGCGTCGCAAAAATATAATGAAGAATAATAATAATATGATAAAAATAAAATTAACAAAACTGGTAGGCCACGAGGTTGTGGTGTGGTTTATGATATGTGTTGGAGACTCGGAGCGTCTGTGGGGTTGGTCAACCGTCTCGTTCATCTCGGACAAAACAGACAGAGCTAGACGTTTTAAACTAGGTCGTTGATCTGTTGGCGATTGTTGATGATGACGTAGTGGTGACAGGGTTGTACAATGTCAGCTGCAGGGGAAATTTTCAACACTTTCGGGGAAACGGGTTGTCCATTGTGGAATACCGGCGGCGCAGCAGCGACGCCGGAGGTAACAATGACCAACAGCTGCCCAGTGATAACCAACGACATTCATATAGGGTGAACGGGAGAAGTATATATATATTATTGTTGATTAAAGAGGGAAGTATTTATAGAATGAACAATTAACAAGGGGCCCTAAATTCCGTGATAGAGCATTTACATACTCTATCAAATGTAATAATACCTACCTAGGTACTGTAATCGTAAATTGATTATGTCGGTACAATGGTCAATACGTATTAACTCTTAACATTAAATTGAAGTCTTTCGACAATTTTTCATTTCAGAATTTATTTAGGGAACTGTTTAATTTATAGTTAGTTCAGAGATCCAGGACGGCTCGCGTTCGTAATTGAAATATGATCTCGTAAGTCCGGCCCCGCCCACACAACTCACAAATGCGTACCCAGCCCGTGCAGAGCTCTAATGCCTATGATGATGTATATCAGAGGTGGACAACATGAATATTCCACATGGATAAATACAATGATATCAAGAGCCAAAATGTCTATGTATACATTTTATAATTTAAAAAATAAAAATCAATTTTCACAATAATAATAATAATAATAAGTAAATTTTGGTTTTTGTTATAAGACGCTAGCCGCAAGTTGGCCACCCCTGATATAAAATATGATTATCACTGCTGCGGTAGAATACACGCGTGTATAATAAAATAGGGACATAAGTACTTAATAGATAGTCATACAATTATGTGTTCAGTGTTTTGACTACTATAGTAGTAGGAAAAATTTTCGTCGCCGTTCAACGCGAACACAATGTAACCATAATAAACTGTTACAAATGATTCGAAAGCCCATAAAATATAATACGATGATGATAAACCACCCACCATCGTTTTTATTCGTCAACAGTAGTTCATCCAATTTTTTTTTTATTTTTAATTACCGCACGTACAATCGTGTCGACGCGTCGTGTTTGGCGCTCATCACAAACAACTGAACACAAGCGCCTAACATGGTTTCAATAAACGATGATGATATAATATTATATTATTAGTTTCGTTTCACAGCATTATCATTTGTCGTTCTCGTAAATCGTAGTACGCACATATGGAGTATTAACCGCCCGCGGAAACAATAATATGTCAATATCACTATTATTATACACATAATTAATATTGTATTATTAATTGGTAATAACATAAATTATAAACTTTAATGATATAACTAAATACTAACACTAGTACATTATACAAGTGTTTAACATTACAATGGACAGTAGTGTCTAATAACCTAATAATATGATCATTAGTATTATAAGCATATACCCACACTTGCGCCGTATTTACAGTTAAACTGTAGTCGGTTTTTATTACAAAATAATAGATTAAAAGCCTGCCTTAAAATGTATAAAATAAACTATTGTTTGCCATAATGGAATGATAATTATTGAAGGGTTGACAGTGAACTGGAGGGACGCGAAGGGAGACGGATTATCCCTTATTTTTTTAAAAAAAATTTAATTATATTCTTTCTAATTATATCCTAATTAGTAAGAAATTCAAATCTCCTGGTGGTGTAAATTTTTTGTACGCAAATTTTTTTTTATATTTTTACATCCCACTTCTGTTTTTTATCCAATTCAAGCACTGAGGGTTGGTAAATAAAGGTTGTTAAGTGCATTTTTTCGAAAATGTATTTTTTATTGAACGGATAAAAGTGCTACAGTATATAATACACATTGAAGGTATGTATTAATTCAGTTGTTCCATTATTTTCAGCAATAAAGGCGATAACGTTGCATGTGTGTAATCACGTAACTTGAATAAAAGAGTGAAAAGTTTGAAAATGTCACTCAACTAAGTACTCTTTATATTATATAATCAACACTTAAATTACAATGCACGAGAAAAACTATTTTTATGGTGATATAATAAAAAAAGCATGTGGGGTTGCAATAAATTATGAGATATACGAGCCATACACCGTCAACGAACAAAACTTTTTAAACGACGATGAACTATATGCATGCTCAGCCACTTGAACAGTGTTTATTCTGTATCCCGTTGTGATGGATATACGTAATATACATCTTTATTATATTATTATTATAATGAAATATCGTATAGAAAATCAGTTAATAAATTGATATTGTTCAGTGTTGTACAAAAATGCGTTTAATTTGAAAATTAATATGTTAACAGTTATAATAATTTAGAGACTTGACCGTGGTTGAAATTAAAAATGAATTAAACATTTTTTTTTTAATTTCATCATGCCGACTTGTATTGTGTAACGATAAATGATTATAAATAAAAATCACCAAAAAAACATATCTTGATTTTATTTTATTAGGCAGTTTGAGTAGATAATTGCTTAACCACAATTGCGGCATAACTGTATAGGTAGGTACTGTGTGTTAAATATGTGTGTATTATACATGCACATTCATGAAGGATGAATGTTTAAATATTATTTAAACATTTTGAAAGTTGAACAATCACTCCGCGTAACCAAGGTGATGGTTTTAAAATATAAATAACTAACCAAAATAATTAATTTTTTTCCATACTGGCGTTCTTATCATTGACCTAACTTGCGCTCGGCACAGAACGTCCGTAGCAACTACGCCTGCAGTTTAGGAAAAATTTGCAGTATTGTATTTTTTTGTGATGGGTAGAGAGTATTCTATTTCTCCTAGTCTCATATCAGGTGAAAAATACCCGACAGCACTGATAAAAAGCGAGATTAAATTTTAACTGTAAATCGTTGTAAAAATATCTCGATAATTAAATTAGTATATTATGGGAAATAATAAAAATAAGAAATTATTGAAAATTCACCCCCCCCCCCCCCCCCAAAAAAAAAGGGATTTCTGTTACTTTTATTTGATCTCGTTTTGAAAAAAACATGTCGGCTTATTATTACAGCGTATTCGTAAACAATAAACGTCGAACACAAAAGAGTGAAGAATCAGACGACGTTAACGCGTTTTCGCTATTATTTTTTTCCGTCGACATTGCAGCCAACACCGATGAGGAAAACGCGGAGCATTCGCGGTGCTATACACGCATGTACACATTTGACAATCGTACGGTTCAAGTGTAAAAATAAGAAAAAGTCAGGCGCAGAAGGGGCGGTGGCGGTTGCCCCCGTCGCACCACCGCGGCCCCCCCCCCCACACGAAAACTACAATACGCCCCGGACTCGGAGCACTCACTTATACACGTAAATGTATAATGCATTTACCGGGTAAACTTTGACGTCGACCGGTTTACACACACACACACCCGCGCGCACTATTTCGTACAAAATACACGGTTGACGTACCGCGCGACTTCGAAAGTTGCGACGCGGATTTTCCACGCCGGTAAACACGGACGGCGGCCGGGAATTCCTTTGTGCAATTAATATAATAACCGCGTCTATTCATTGTGCGTCGCGCGCGCGCCCCCGCGGTGTTCGCGCACGTGCCGCCGGCGCGGCGAGGGCGGCGCGCCCGTCCACCGCAATATATTATTTTATATTCGCCGCGGCGGCGACGCAGAGGGGTTAGCGCGGGAGGCTTTGTCATAATATAATCTCCGCGGTGGCCCTTCGGGGGACTTTGATGTACCTGCCATCGTTGTGTTGTGCTCGACGATAAGACTCTGGCTCTAAAACTAGTCCTGAAATCAAATACGATCAAAAAAAAAAAAAAAACATATGCGACGAAAATAATTGTATGTCGTGTGGTTTTGAAACGAGTGAGGAAATGTCTATAATTTCCTCGGAGCGTGCCGACTGCCGGTTTTCCGCGCTTAAAATTTTCAGCACGGACTCGCGACACTCAGCGGAACCGTTTGTTACGCACACAGTCGGTTTCAAAGCCATTTATTAAGTTTTTTTTTTCACGTTTTTAACACTTAGATCGACACGAGACTGCAGTCCTGATTTGAGTTTTTCCTATACTTTAAATCGAGAGCACTCGCGAACTCTTCTTTTTCGCGTACATTTCATTTCATTATAGAACATATTATTATGTCGGTTTTATTCGTTTTCGACGTTAAACCGTACACAATTACGTGAGTCGCACATATAAGACGTTGGATGTACGAATTGAACATTGCGCCTTTTAAGCAGTTCACTGTTCGCACAATGGATATGTTTACCGTCATTGGTAATATATAGATTTATGTTTATCGATTGCTTATCGCGGTATTCATAGATAAAATATCTGTTCCCGCTGCCCGCTATTCGGAAGTGTTTAAAGTCCACAAATTATAATATAATATTATAATAGAATTTTTTACGACCATAACGAATCGTATCCTACATATTTTATACGCTCTGGTCGATTTTTTTTTTACCAAAAATATACATTTTATATTATACTATACCTATGGATACTGAAATATTCGTCCGCCCGATTATTATCGTCCATCAAGAAAAATAGAGGGTGCACGACGACGACCGGCTCTACTAAACCCCCATTCGTATGGCGCCTCCCGCAGCAGACGAAATATTGTAATAATAATCATTATAATACCCTTTCGAAAATATACGCCGACGCAACGAATACCGTTGCTTACGATAATTTTTATTGTATGGCAGAGCAGACAAAAAAAAAAAAACCGTTTTTAGAACAACGATTATGAAACATCGAGAAATAAAAAAAATTAGAACATTAATATATAATATTATATTATATTCATAGACACATGCGGCGCGGGGTGACCTAAACTAAATAGGTATAAAAAGAGTTCTTGTTTATTTTTTATCTCGTAGAACTTTCAAAATCTGCAGAAATGATATAGGACAACTTTAAAACATTCCATCATGTAATAGGTACACGCCGCATAAATATATTGTACTGTAGTAAAATATAATATCAAAGAACTTGGATCATGCAACATATTATTGCCGTGTCGTTTGATTTTTAAATTTGAAGGCATTCGATCAACGAGCAGTTTTGGCAATATTTTTCAAAAAATGTAGAGCTATATTAAATTATTTCGGCGATCGTAAGGAAATTGATTTGTAACTAAGAGAAATGATTATTCCTAATCTTACAATATATATGACGTGTATCCACGCTTTCAGATTTGAATTATATTGCAGTAAATAATATGTTAAATTCGTTTAAAACGTTTTTTTTCAGCTAAATACACACATCGTTCCGACATGGACATTGTGTTTGGCGTATGTAATGTATATATTATATATGTCAGAATTACAGCGACCGTTGACGAATTAATATCGTATTCGTGTCCGTTGTCACAGCCAACAGAACCATTTATTTATATTGTCGTAGATGTGCGTCAAACATCTCAATAAGTCATTTATCACGATTTTGCCATGCTGCCATGACGAATACGAAGGCGGCCAAGTCCGTCTCGTTCTGAAAAAAAAAAAATAATTACCGTTCGGTTTCCAACGTTAGCGACATCCGTCGAAGCATCACATTAGCGAGGTCGGACAAGCCGTCGGAACATTCGAGAAAATCTCGAATGGACAACTATAAGAACAGTGTGAACCAATCGTATTGGAGTATGCTTTAGATATTTTTAAGAATATAAAGAAATATTTGTTGGGCAAATTTTAGTACGTATCGATAAACGACAAGAATATTTTAGAAATATTGATATGGGCTGCAAAATAATTATATTTAAATGGGCCGAAACTAACCGATTCGGTGCTTCGCATAAGTATTACTAACTAAGCAATTCAACATGATTAACGGTTTAACAGTCAACACTCATTATCTCTGAACCTCTGATAGTAATATTAACGTTTTTAAAACCATTTTTTCACGATTTAAAGTCATTTTAAAATAATATTTAAAAAAATCTATTTTTATTATTTTATAAATTTTTATTTTTTCTTTTTAGGAATGACAGACATTTTTAAATTCATATTTTAAAGGAAAATATTTTTCTGAGAATTTTGATATAGTATGATCGAATGTCAAACGAGTAACCAATAAATATTTAATGTTTTAATAGACGGCGATTTTGTGACGTGTCTTTGCTGTTCCACTCTCCTCCGTTGATTAAAATTTAAAATTCTTATGAATGATAAACCTATCGTTCAAAATTTGACTTTTATGTATTAAATCAGCGGTCGGCAACCTTTTTGGACTCCCGGGCGACATTCATAAATTAAAAAGATTTGGCGGGTCAGACAATATTTTTGATATGGTATTCAATTAAATTTCGTCGTCGTAGAATTTAAAGCGGGCCATATACGAAAGACGGCGAGGCCGTCGCTTTCCGACCACTGTATTGAACAATTGTCAAATAGTATTTTGTTTCGGAAAATGAATTTTAAAATTCAAAAAAAAAAATAAAATTTATTTCACACAAACTAATTTTTTTTGACAAGTTCAAATTATGTAAGAAAATATTTTTAAAAACCTAAATAGAATCATCAGCTGTTTAGTATCGGCGTTATCCAGCGGTGTTTCCTGGTTTTTTTCAAAGTAGGCGTTAAAAATGTCTGTTCGATAATTTTTATAAAAACAGTCACTGTTATCGTCTAATATTGTAACAGTGCATGACAAATAATAATCGTCTTCTATGCACAACATGATGGTGCTGATGGTGGTAATTAGTAATTACTATGGTTTTCTGGACACGATCTACTGACGCACACATATCGTTAAATATGTCGTGTACCGCTCGTAGATAACGAACGTACCTAGATAAATGTCTAAACGAACGACCATTCTATTAATGTGTGTTATTATAATATAATAGTAATTAATTTATAATTAATGCGTGCGTCGATTTAGACGGGAAATAATTGGGTTTCAATATATAATAATGTGTATAATCTTATAATGTATTATTATAATAATTATATTACACTGGGCGAGATCGGACGCGCGTGTGTAATGCAATCGTCTGCTGTTGGGACATATTATATAATATTTTGTATGATGTTCGAATATTATTTTGTCGAAAACGAGTCGGTTCGCTTTATCACGACTTGTCAACAGACACATAATAATAATAATAATAATATGAACACACGTTTAGCGTTTTTCGAACGTGACGATGATGAGTATTCTCTTCTGTCACCAATTCGATAAGACGGTCGCCGATGATTAATGACTTATAAATGTGAAATATATGTGAACATGATAATATGTGTTTCGTCGTGATGCAGTAAATCGACAGTTTTCGTTTGACGTTCAACAGTATAATATTATATACAATGTAATGGACAATCACAATACACACTAATACAATTAAGTCTTATTATATAATGTCATAACGAAATCGAACTGATTATAATATACGCATATTTATTTCGACAATAATGGGTTATTAATTTTAAAATCATTCGCGGTCAAAAAGTCGGATTTGAAAATGGTTGGACGAAACGTCCAGGGACATATTTTATATAGCCAGACACTTTTAATTTATAGTCCATAAAAAAGGTATAAATAAAATTACTATCACATAATTATTAAATCAAAATCAATAAAAAATTAACTAAAATTGGAATTAATTACAAATTTAAATGCATAAAAAATATGACAATAAATTTAGTTTTTTATAATACAATGACCTGTGCCATTTAAAAATGCTTGATATACCTAAAAAATCTCGTTCTTATTAATATAGAACACATTTTTTTTTACCTTATGTAAATTTTTATAATGCATGTTTTTTTTATAAATGGTATGCCGTTTTTACGCATCACTTTTTTGATTCATTAAACAATATAATATCTTCGAGGAAATTATTTAAACACGAATAAAATGCCAAAATCGGTTATTCCAACTTTTGTACGACGTTATTATTTAGGTTTTGCAGTTTTTGCAGTTAATAGTATTGATTCGTGTAGTTTTGTGACAGGCCTTGGAACTGAAATTAAAAATATCGGTATTTGAACCGGAATCTCACCGAAACCTTTTTTCGATTTTCTCAGGAACATAAATCAGAACGGGTACCGATATTTTTTGTAAAGAATTTTTCGATTTCAATTTTATTTGACAATTTTATATATTTAGATAATAAATAATAATAGTATATTCATTCAATTTGGTTGATGTTGTAGTGCATACGTGTATTTTTAATTTTATACTTTTACGATCTATAACAGTTCCAGAAAAGATTAAATATTAGCAATTATCAAAATAAAAATAACTAATAAATATCATTTTCCCGTTAGTCAAAATCCACCGTCATGATTATTTCTCTATAGCTTTTAATTTAAAAATAGTTTAGGATTATGATATCTGATGATATTGATGAGTGATAATTAATAAAATAATTATTAAAAGTTAAATCGATCATAATACACAACCGTATAAATCGTCAACAGATTGTGTCATAGACTATAGATTAAAAGACTCGTTTATGGTATTCGTCTATTAATTTATATATAAACACAAATAAATATATAATTTGCTTGATAATTTATGAATAGTTTTCTATACAATTAAAATAGATGTAATGGCGAAAACGAATAATTTGTACTATAAATTTATTAATGTTTGATTATTTGTTTAAACTTGGTATGGTAATGGCAATGGTACCACCAACTTCATACAATGCAAACAAACCCTATTTTTTTAAAATTTGTTTTTATGTTTTTAAAACCAAAATAGTAATACTTACTTAAGCGCTTTAACTCATTAAGACAGTTATTATTTGATCTTACTATTTTAGGCCACATATGTCTATATTTTACTTTTTAAAAAAAAATACCTTTAAATACAGGTATTTACCGATATTGGAATAGAAACTTTTATTTTGTAGTTTTAAAAACCAGAACCAAAACCGGTACCGATTTTTTTTTTTAAAGAATCGAAAAAATCATAAAGATTCCAAGCTCTGTCTTGTACGTTCCTATAAATTCAGACGGACACAAAGGCTTATTTCGTTTTTATCTAAAATTTGTGCGCCAATACAAATTTTTCTTGTATGTTCCAATGATGTAATTTTCATCAGCATTATCAATTAAATTAATATCATCGGAAGCACATTTTTTTTTAATTGTGTAATTCCACTGACGACTTTCATTACTTTCATTGTATGATGTCTGAATGCCAAACCACAGAATACATATTTTATTTTGTGGCCGAACCGTCAAACCATGCTACAAAACTGATGATATACTGTTATTTAAGTTTATACAGCGTATCAAAAAGGTTTATTAACTCACTTTTTTTTCAACTAAAAATATATCGCCAGACTAAATTGAAACTGTTTTAAACTGTATCCTTTAATCCTTGAACACTATGTCTCTCAGGACTTTTTCTGATAGTTAATTATGTAGTACGACCCAAATACAAACATTAATTTCGTAGAAAGTCCGTAATAGTATTGTACATTTTTGAATTCAAACTCGAACATCTTGAACAGTTCAAAATATAATTGTATAGAATAATCAAACATAATTATGTTCGAAATGTCAAGTATGACAGCAGATTGATTTGAGTTCATTTTTGTCAAATGTATACACTGTTCATTTTTGAAAATCTCGACATCACATAAACCATGTCTGCATGGTTATATGATAATATTAATTTTAATTTTTAGTTTGTTTTGTTAAAAACAAGAAATAATAATATTTTTTTTTAATATAATTTAAAAGTGTAAAGTTAAAAATCAAAATGTTATACTACTACTAATATATTTTTAAATTTTTATGGTTAATAGTTTTAATGTACTATAAAGTTAGAAAAATTTAAAATAAGATTAAAGTACAAAAATATTAATTTTGAATTTGCGAACGTATACGTTCAACCAATGCTTAAATTAAAATCCTCATAATTCAAATTAATTAATAATTATGTACATTATATTCATAAAATTATACAGACCGAAGTTTAACATATATATATATATATATTAATATAACTTTTATCGTTTATACACTCAAATTACATGTAATCATCGTAAATAAAAAAATAAGAAGCTATACATATTGTAAACGTAGACATAAATATTATATTATAATAGCGCCTTAAGTTGTTTACGATTGATCGACTGCAGTTGAGTATACATACAATTTTTTTGAATTTGTACTACCTCCGTTGCATATTAAATACTTAGCCAAGTGCCGCAAGGCCCTCTCCCCAACCAAATTTCTCTTCTGATGTATTAGCTGCAGTATTCACTAATTGTTTTTTAAACTGTTTTATATAGAATAAATATTATCAAATTGTTGATTTAGTTTGCATACTACATTACCTATATCTTTTATGAGTACAACAACTTGGTTGTACTCAACTTGTTTGTCTACCGTGATATTAGGTGGTACAAAAAATAAAATACAACAAACTTAGCTATTAACAAAGTCCTATGTTATACACTATAAATTAAAATGTACAAAACTACAGTACTACTTATAAGACTACTTATATAAGCGTAATTTAGAGAATTGTTTTGGGAGACTAAAATTATATAAGCTGCATAGACCCGCAAGGGCTCCGCCCCTCACTCACCTAGACTGTTAGACATATATTGTTTACTAATTTTTGAACTGGTTACAAAATTCCATAATATTAATATTTTTTTTTTTAATTCGATCGTTTTTTTATTAGGTACTGACTATGGATTAAAGAATGAATACATATTAGAAAAAGGTTGATAAGTGGGTATCGCTCTGCTGTACATTAGGTTGTTGTGTGGGTCACTTTAATCGAAGTATTAAATTTGAATTATTGTATTTATAGAATTATTAGATTTTTTGGTTATAATTGTAAATACTTACGAGACACCTTGTATTAAATTTTCAATTTTTTTTTGTCAGTGAAATATTTTTTTTTTTTGCATTTATGGAAAAAAGACTAAAAAAAATCGAAAATTTCTTTTGTCTATAAATAACTTAAAAAGAGTTAAAATATTTTGAATATTTTATAATGTACCTATACAAAATGCTAATATGAACCAAGGCTTGCATTTGAAATCAAAATTTTGTTTTATGTTGTTTACAATTTAAACGTTATACGATTTTTAGTCTATCGTTATTTACGTTATACAACTTTTGCGTTTATTGATTATCATTTATCTTTGAAAATAACGTCTAATGCAGGACTATAATAAATTCTTAGATTGATTGCTAAATCATGTGGAATAAATATTTTTACAAAACCAATATTATAACTTTTAAGTAAATGGATTTTAAATTATTTCATTTCGCGTAATTTTTTGTTTAATGATATTCTATAATTTACGTTTTGTGTTATATTTTGTGATATATTATACATTTTGCTAATCGTTATGTTTTATTTTTTGGTGTTTAATTATTTTTGTTTACTGTTTTCCGTTTTAATTATATTTACAAATTGCAATCGTTTTTTAGCATATATAACGTTACTATAAAGTTTGTAACCTCCGATATAAATATACTAGGGGTTATTTTTTGTAACACTTTTGAAAACAACTTAAAATTGTTTACTTTTGACTTCCCAACGTACCACCTTGATTTACTTTCCTACTAGAAAAAAGTTAATTAAAAAATAGAAGAATTTTTGCTATCCCAAAAGGTGATGACACACATATAATAAAATTAAAACATACATCATAGTAAAATCATTCTGCTCAGAATCTCAAAAAAAAAAATGAGGGAGCTTAAACAAAACTAGTGCGTCTAAGCTTCCACTAGTTCATTCTCCCAAATTGTACCTATGACTACCTACTTACTGTAGTTTTGTACCTTTTGATATACCCAATATCGAATGATTAAGACTTAAATCAGATCTAAAATGTGAAATCAACAAGTTGAATCTATTTGTGATGTTTAGTAATTTTTATATATATAACTGAACCTATACATCTTTTTTTCTTGCACTAATTAACTTAAGGGTTCTTTTCTGAATTTTTCATCCCTTATTCCACAACAAATTGTTTAAAAAACGAATCAATGACCCGTATGATGAGGTTAGCCGATAATGATTCGTCATTTTATTTTTAATATTAAAATTATATACTTTACTGTACTGTATATTTCATGTTATTTTCTATTTTATACCATTTTTATAACTTGGGCCTACATCCGTTTGTATTTATTTAAATAAATAAATGCCTATTCCACATTTAAATAAGTTAAAACTTAAAACGTATTAATATTTTATATATTTCCGACTAAAATTATTTTACATTATTTGAGTATTTAATGACTTTCAACGGCATATATATATATATATATATATGAACTATATTTCGGTGATATTTATTATTGCAGACTATTGCATATACATTTAATTTATTTTGCTCAAAAATAAGACATTATTCATTCACTATAATGTCTAAATTGCCATAAATTATTCAACAGTTTTCATCATCCTGCGAGATGTTACACACTCTCATATAAATTCCATAAAGGTACGCCTAGAGCACGACATCCATATATTATATCCTGCTTGTACTGTACATGTATTTTTATCCTTAAATCGTGTTATTACAAAACGTTGCCAATTTGCGATCGGTGTAACGTGGGAAATATAAAATGTAATCGTTTGTACAAAATAACTATAGCATACATGTTCGTTTTCCCGCCTTATAATTATAAAAAAATGATAAACTGTGTGAGGTATATTATAATGAAATATTATAAACTCAGATTCAGTTTACGTCGACTACGTTTCATTGACAAAAATACAACTATTAAGTGATACAATACACATTTCCTTTATATATATATATATATATCATATACATACATTCCATGTTAGGATTTTATATTGATATATACGCATAAAATGATTCTCTTCTTAAATTTTGGTGAATGGAGGTGGTCGCAGTTACTTGGAAGCGGACGGTACAAAGAATCAAAAATAAAACGTATATCTAACATAGATATATAAATAAATAGTAGTGTAAAAAAAAAGTTATTTTTAATATTGAGTAAATACGCACATACATATATACCATAAACGTATTTTTTCCACTGTAATTCGGCGGTGTTCAAGGGGTATTACAAATTATATGCACTACTGATTTCATACAGTAACAAAAAAAAAAAAAATGTAAAAAATGGAGAAAAAAATTAATCTTTATGATATGCACCGTGATCGTTAATTTGATTTTCTGAGAATATGTCTTAAATTGATTGTCAATAGCGATACCGACGCGAATTGTCATCGGTTTTTTTCCTTTTTTTCCCCGCACCGAATACAGTAATATATAATTGTCTATATATACGTAGTTATTGCTTTTTGAAAGGCATAGTCGATAGTATTCATATATTTTTAACAGTATATATAGGTGCACTATAATATAGATACGTACCTAATTTCATATACTTTAGGTAAAAGAAAAAAAATGTTTCACTAGAGTTATTTTACTAAAACGTTTTATGGTTCAAATAGTGAAGTTTAAAAGTACTTATATAATGTAAATGCGTAAAATATACAATACCGATAACTGCCCGTACGCATAGTACATATAGGTATTAAATAGGTTTGACGTCGAGAGGTTTCTAAGCATTTTCTGAAGTAGGTAGATTTACGCAGTAATGAAAGGTCCATGATTCTGTTCTTCAATGTTATTTAAATTCCAATCGTATATTAGGAATTTTGAAACAGAACACATATGTGTTGTTTTTTTTTATTATTATTATTATTTTAATGTGTCAAATAATCACAACAATTATATAAATGGCTATATAGCAAACTGTCGAGTCGAATCTCGAGGGGAACAGTAAACAGTTTGTGTTATCAAAACGATATAGAGTGTAAAGGTTGTTTCAAGGGGATTACAATTTAGTTCAAGATAACGAAAACTTCTAGATAGTGACGTTCAACATAAGAAGAATCTACTATATTAGCATTGACATTTTACCTATATACAATAAGTACCTACTATTATACCACATTTAACATGAATATGGTATAAAACTAAAGTATGCATATAGAGTATTATGTTTTAAATGATACAGACCACAATAAATTTGATGATTTTTGAAAGAAGCCAAAGTCACTAATTTTATTACATATTATTAAGTACACATAATATATAATAATATATTGACGAGTTATGCTATGAGTTAATTACAGTATCTACCCATTATTTTGTTTCTGTAACAAATCTCGACATCATTTTCAATTTGTAAAAGATTTTCATAAAGAAATATTGCAGTCAAAAATTAAAATTCGTTTTATCGTTTGAAATAAGCATGGTGAAAAATAAATGATGAATTTTGAAACGCTGTATAACGATTCACTTTTCTCTTCAAAATAACTTTCATTTATATATAACAAGTTACTTTTTGGACCATTATTAAAAAATAACCATCTAAGAGTTAAATCTTTTTCGTAAAACTCATCTGATTCGCACAATCACGTGTTAAAAAACTACAAACCATGCAGTAAATAGTATATTATAAAGCATCTGAAAATATTTTCTAATTTTATGATATGGTCATACTAAAAATAATAAATAATTAGCAATATAAAAGTAATATAAATAACTGATAATTAGTAATAATGGTTTTGAAATTCGAGTAAAAATGAATTAATAAAGATTACATCTTTATAAAACCTTCCCATTGAATGAAGCCTGTAAATAAGTTAAGATTAATTTGCCAAACAAAAGAAAATACTGAAATATTAGTCTTGTTGAAATTTTTAAGTTATTATTAATATAATTAATACCTCTATACAAATTTTGGGCATACAATAATAAAACATTTAAGAATATAATTATTAACGAAAAAAAAAACATATTCGTGTAATTGATTGTTGCACGTTGCATATAATATGCATGGGTTTATCATAGGATTTAAATATAATAATACTTCCTATCATTTTTAACTCGGTGTTAATAAAACAAAACTAGTACAACATCATATTCCTGCAGTATAATAGTTACCAATAACTTTATAAGTTTTTTATAAGATTGACAATAACTTTTTATTTTTTGTAAAAAGTTAGTTTTGTTGTCAAATTATTTTCCAGTAGTATTGCAATAATTATATTCTTCAAAAAATGTATTGCAGAGTGTAAGGAGAAAATCCACAATGTATTTTGTTGGAATATAATTTTAGCCACGACTATGATATGGTTTGTTTCTCCCGCATTAATCGTTTTCCTAGTTGCTCCTCTGATCCCACGTTATACTACGCGTATTACAATATGTCCCAAGGTATGTGTATTATGAAGGTTATAATATTATATTTACGTGTACACGATTAACGGTATTCGACGTAAACGCATTATATGGGCATACAACAGTGGAGAATATTTCACATTATATTATCCTGCTTATAATATATGGGTTTCTTGCGGTCATAATATATTGAATAAATTTCGTTCGGATAGGATTTCGATTTGTTTATTATGTTATTAGACACACGAGGGTGTCATCAGTACGATATAATTATACAATATATATTATACTATTATATGGCGCGCACGTTATGATGTAATATATCGTAAGTCTGTCATATATATATATATATATATATTACAACCGGAGGCGGGATTGTGTTTATTAGTGGTCGGACGCAAATACACGATTTGCCTATAATATTATGTGCTTGTACGCGTATTGTTATTATTTTATGTGCATAAATCATCTTACCACTAAATTATTATTATCAATAACCGAAACGTATAGTATCGTAGTATCTGCTCTCCGCGGCCGTCGTTGGACGAGCGGCGCAGTGTACACATAACATACGTACGTCTATAATAATAATATGATATAATATTATGTACAAGTATTATTATTATTTAATATTTTTTTTTTTCGGTCGTAAAAACCGATATTTCAAACGACCGTAAAACATAACGACCCGTCCCGGCCCGAGGTGGCGCGTGTGTATACATAATATTATTACATATTATAGCCTGCACAATATGACATACCGCCATGGCACGGCTTAAAATATGTACTTTGCCGGAAAGCTATGGCTTGGTAGACACATAGGTGGTCTACAGTATTTAAATTATATTTTCGAATCAAATGTCGCACTGTAGGTACACGATACGTCGATATACTGCACAATATGCACTAGAGCACTGCTCGATCGGAATAACTTTGCTCTGGATCAGTATATTATTAAGCTTTTGTCGTCCATAATCAACGAGATAGTTGTCTTACTTTTAGATAGATACTTTACAGATACTGGTGCAATGAAATCTGTCAATTATCGACGGATAATATAAATGTGTGTGTCACCTTATATAAATCATCACGAGAGTGATGGATAAAATGGGTTAGTCTAGTAAAATGGGGGGGGGGGGGGTAAGACCATTATCTGGTTACACTGTAAACTTTTGATAACTATTTTACCACGGATTATCATAAAAACCAATCATTTGTCATTTGTCATTATAACGAATTTGTTGTATTTGTCATGTGGAATCAAATACCTATATTCACCTGAGGACAACACATTTTATGTTTCTACGCATATGTTTTATAACATGTAAATTGTAATGTAATTATTAACATTATATAAAACTCCACAGACAACTGAATTACTTTTAGTATAATTATCTTTATAAACTTTTCCATTGAATAATTAAATTCAAGTTCTTATAAAAAAAAAGAACAGTGTACTTACTCAACAATACAAATATTTTTAAATAATAATCAATAATAGGTACACATTTTTTTAAATTATAGACTAATTATAGTTAATATAACATTTTTTTTTTGAATAATGTCTAATTATACATTTTTTAAAATCATAATATATAAACATTTTTTTCTCCAAAACTTTTAATCTTTATTCTTAATTGTGTCACTATACCTACCGAATATAATTATAGAATTTTTACAATATACTTAATAATACTGTAAAACAACTAAATGTTTATCAAATGTATTAAACGTTACAAGAAAAAAGATGACTCTGATTTTTCTAGTATCTCAAATGCTAAAAATAATAAACGTATATCCACAAAAAGAAATTGAGAATTCTATATAAGTTACAAAATATAATAAAATAACTGTGTAGTTAATATGCATTTAAATAATATTTTTGTCTTATACTTACAATATCATCAAATGAGATTAATAATCATTTAGTTTCAATAGTTAAACACATTAAGGATATTTCAAAGTTTATATTATATGTAGGTACTGAACTAATATATAAATGAGAAGTGTATAAAATAAAATACAAATTTTGTAAATTAAAAAAAAAAAAAAATTCCGTTTATAATCAATCTGTTTGTTTATGAATTGAGATGACAGTGTTGTTTTTAAGTAAAACAACTTATATTTTAACATAAATATGTTATTGAGCTGGATACAACTTTTTTTCCTGACCTATTTTTGTAACGCTTTGTTGCCATGGTTTATTTATTGTTATTTATATTGAATTAGATATATTATTGATATTTGACATTATGAATTCTAATGCTAAAAGCTATCTAATTCCTCGTTATTCCCCAAAAACATATTTATGGTTCATAGATTTTCCTTGTAGTGGAAAAAAACGTCCTACATTTTTGACTTTCTTTCCATATCTACAACGCATTCAGTTGTAGTGTAGAGGAATTATAAGTGATGTATTGTGATCGTTTGATGGGCGGGGGAGGGGGGAGGCTGTTACAAATAAAATATATGTTTTTTTATTTTTTTAACATATGGTCACCGATATATAGACATAATATATTGTTATATACGATATTATAATAAATGATTTATATCACGCCTATATATACGAGTATGGATACGAGTATACATGTAGATGCTCAAATATTGCCGACCCCACCAATCGGACACGAGACGTTTATTATATACCTATGCGGCGAGTCCGACGCATATTGTACACACACGCGCGCGCGCGCGCTCATTTATGTTACCTGAGACGTTATAATATATTATATTATTATTATCATTATTACTAAACATAAGAACCGCCTATTCACCTCATCGTATGTATACATATATATATATATATATGGTATGAGATGTATTAGTCTGCAGCCACCATGGACGTGCAGCAGTATAATAATAATAATAATAATAATATGCAGATGTCCGGGTCGGTTTTTATATACAATTATAAAATATTCGAATATTTTTTATCCATTTCATTTACCGTCCATGTACCAATAATTGTATGTATAGGTTCATGCGCATAGGCAGTGCACCGTGACGGATGTACCTAGCGTATTCCGTGGTGCCCTTCAATGTGCAATGGCTTTCCCACGAAAAAAATTCGTTTTTTAAATATTTTTACAATACTTCATTGTTTATATCTTTTTTGATAAACACGAATATGGTCAAACATCAAAATTCTATAAAAATATATAACAAACAGAGTTGTATTGTTATAATTTTTATAATAATATTTCATGATAAAAATACTACAATGCGGGTATTAAAATATTTCAAAAACTAATTTAACTTTATTGATACACAGAAAAGAACAACACGCATCATTGCAAAACCAATACATTTATCACTCAGCTAAGCAGTTCGCTTTATAATTACGTAGTTTATATCACCATAAATGTCAACGTTTAATAGTTTAATGTCACGTGTACATACTGTCGTATACATCATAACTTTTTTTGTCCAATTTTAATATCATATTTAATTTAGGAATTGATAAATATTATAACCTGCTTGCGGATTTATAAAACATTTGAAAGCTGATAATATGTTTAAGGACAGTATTGCTTTTATTACTTATATCTATATAGACTGCGGAGTATCTATACGATTCTTAATGTAAGTGCAGTGAATGTCATTTTGGTCCAGGTGAAGGTATATTTATTATTTTTGCATATTATGCACAGTGTTATTGCGCCGGATTACGGCAATTCAATTCAATTACAATTATAGTTGCTTATAAGTTGCTAAATATTGACACTAGTTTGTATTTAAGTAGGTACGTAAAATTGGCCCCCTGGTTCTAAAATTTTGATTTTGGCCATGGAAGGAATTTCTAACTCAAAATTATTTGCAATATTTTATGATTTTGTTAAAATTCTAACTTCAAACGCTCATAAAAAAATATTGTTATAATAAACTCTTATTTGTTTTTTAAATTATATTTACAACAACCTATACTCTTATTCATTCAATTATACAAAAAACCACTGTCGATTGCTAACGACGAGATCGTTATCACCGAAAAGCATTTCAAGATTATCACTATAGTACGTCTTTACAAATTATTATTTTTATTAAAAATTAAATTTTTCATAATATGTATACTGTATACAGTAAAGATGTAAAGTACAATTAATAAACTTTCGCCGAAATGGCCATTCTCCAACCTACCCTTTGGTTGGAAGCATTTCGCTGAAGTATCCAAGAACTACTCCAATCTTTTTGGCTACACAACTTATCCATACGACACCGTTGTAAAACAAATATTACGATATAATATACACCCAACGTGTAATTATAGTGAATTTTAACATCTTGATATAAATTAATAAACGACAAAAGTGTGTACATAATACGTCCATATCAAGTAATGGTTTTATACAATCAACAGAACCCGTTCATCGAGGGCGCCCGAAGGAACTTTACCGCAGGAGGTGTAATATAAAATCAAACACCAAATAAAGTACCATAAAAACAAAATTTATTCTGTGTAAATTGCAAACTAAATACGTCATAACTACATCATAACTGCTATTGTCATTTTTTTAATAAAATATAAACAGGTTGTTCTATTGCGAACCGTGAAAAATTGTGTATGGAAGTTATAAGGGGGAGGGGACTAACTACGTCTTGCCAACCTTGCGGGCGCCCATGCCATTCATAATATATAAAATAATAGTTATAAATACACGTGTTTTGGTGTATACCATATAAACATAAAATATGTATGTATAACACACAGTCCTTAGCAGGTAGCATTGAAAATATGTTTTATACGTACAAAAAACGACAATATATTTATGATCACATAAATGCTCATGTGGACACTCTTTTATAAAATATAATGTATATAAAATGTTTATTTACAACTTGTTTTGTCAAGAATTGTATAATTTTCTATCTCCGACACCATCTATGCTAAAATATGATAGACCAAATCACAATTCTATAATTTATCAATGTGTACTACCTGTTCCACTTTTCGATTTAAAAAAAAAATATATATATATATAAACATTCGTATACATATTTTTAGGTTTTTTTTTTTGAAGAAATCTAATATTAGTGTCATTAATATAATTTTTATACTATTAAATATCAGTATAAATATTTTACACTCGTGGAGGTATTACAATATACTAATACAGGTAACAATGAATGGTGTATACATATTATTATATATTTGCAATTTGTATATCATAATCACTTACAGAAGGAAATCAAAATTTATGATATTCTGCTTTTCGGCATTTTAAGAAATAAAATGTATAGTACAATTTATAAACAGTTCTATAGTTTTTTTTTTCTATGATTATTGTTTTTATGACATAATGTATCATTTATATTTTTAAAAATAATTGAAGTATTAATAGTAGTTTTTAAAGATGATAATGTAGGTAGATGCCAATAATACATATAATATAACAATAACAGTTTTCATTGTGCCTAAATGAAAAATAATTCTATATCTACCTAATATATACATTGGAAATGATAATATAAAATTTCAATAGAATATGAAAACCTTAATTTCATGACATAATTCTTATAATTTAAGTATAAATTTATCGTTTAAAAAAACGGTAATAACATTATGATAACAATATATTATAATTTAACCTAAGGTTAAATGACGCTTAAGAAGAAATAAAATAATGAATTTATTTAATATGTTGTGATTTTTTAAATACAAAACAATATTTAAACATTGTTTTAAATAAAATATAAAATAAATATTTTTTGATAAATTTAATTATTTGCATTTGTATATATTATTTTACATAATATCATCAAATGTTTTAACATTTTATTTACTATAATTTAATATAGATAAATATGTTATTAAATAGATAGTAAAATATTTAAATATGCAATGTAATTTTAGATTTTGAGCGGAGCGGTTGATTTTACAATGTTTTTTTTTTTTGTCTCAACAATTTTTAGGTAGATTTCAGCACAAATCAATAATAAAATTAATTACTTTATTTATACAGAAAAAAATGTTTTGTTGTTTACGATATTTTAGATTACACATTCAAACATAACTGTCTCTATTCATAACTATTTTGCACCAACATATGTCAATTTTTACCTGATTAAAAGTCTGCTACATCTCTCTTGACACAATTCTTCTATCACATTCGAGGTCTTCCCAAAAGCCTTTTCTCTCTTGAATTCGCTAGTAAAACCGTCTTTTTCATGGCTTTAGATTTCCTCCCCGTGTGACTTGTCCATTCTAGTCTTTTCCTTTTTATCCCATTTCCTATATTTGACCTGTTATACAGGTCATCTAGCTCATCATTATATCTTTTATGCCATTATCCCATCTGTAGGCCATGGCAGGGTCCATATATTTTTCTTAATACTTTTCTTTTAAAAACACTCAGTCTTGACTTCTCCGTTTTCCTTACAGCCCAACATTATGCTTCATACAATACTATATAATGTATAGCTGGACTTTTAGCTGCTTTGAGAGTGTTCAAAGCGTAATAACATTTACTACCCATTTGAATCATTTTTAGTTTCTCATATTTCATATTGTTCGAATGGGTTGGGCTATCATCGTATGCAGATATTTGAATTCTGATACTTTCTTAAAACTGTAGAACCTTTACTTTAAATCACTTCTGTTTGTCTTTCATCCCGTCGTTTTCTGATTTACGTCTATTTTGTTTTCTCTTCATTAAATTGCAAGCCCACTTTTTCATCTCAACCATTGTTTCAGTTATACACTTTAGAATTTTGTCTTGATTACCATCTTCATCAGGTGACATATGATTAGAATTATTATCTCTTAATTTGTAACATAATTTCTTGTAAGGTAGGTGTTACACATCTGCTACTATTGGGTTGTTCTTGTATACAATTTAAAGTTTCTTCAGGATCTTCTCCATTAAGTAGCTGTTTAAAATATTCCGTCCATCTTTCCGCTACTTCCATTTTTGTTGTTATCAACTCTCCGTCCTTATTTTATATACATTTTTCATGTTTTTTATATCTTTTCCTCATTCCATTTACTTTCTGGTATAATTGTCTACTTATACATGCTCTGTGATCTAATTTTGTGTCTTGTATTATATTATTTATATATTTTTATTTTTTATCTTCTATAGATATTATGGGCTTCTTTTCTTTTTATAGTATATCTCACTTCATTGAGGTGGTTTGAAGTATCTGCTAAACATTTTAATTTCACCTCGTTTCTTTTAATTAGGTCTTTTTCACACATTGTATTAAACCTGAATTTTTTTTAGATCCCTTCTGCTTTCCGATAACTTCCTCTGATGTCTTTAATAAATATATATATATTAAATATAGTAAATAATATTTTTTTTTATTATTTTGCCACCGAGCTTCTATAGTGTGTACCTCATTTATATCTATTAGCTGTATTAATCTTCCCATTTTTATTTAAAAAACTCCACATATCTCTTCATTATTGAGCTTTGTTTTCATATATAACACAACTAGAGGTATTAGTCTATTGTCTCGTTTTTAATTTGATATTAAGCTTCCCAACTACCAGGTTCGAGGTACTAGGTGGTCCGAGTCACAGTCCGACCCTCTATATACTATTACATCATTAAAATTATTTACAAATCTGTTATTCACTAGAATATGGTCAATTTGAATGACATATTGTTCATCTATTGAATTCCATATACTTTAACCTAAATAATTTTCCAGTTGCTAGATCTATCAGTTTCATACTATTATTGTTTGTTATTTCATGCAACCTATGCTTCCCAATTGTAGGTTTAATACGATAAAGTATTAGTATTTTTACAAATAGGTATTATGGTTTTGGACAAAATTAATATTATTATTAATTTTATATTGAGAGTTTTATTATGAGAAAATAATCAACAATTTCACATATTTATAAATAGCTCAAAAAAAAAAAAAAAAAATTAAAATATTTTGAAAATCATTCCTTATTTATATAGTTCCAATATAAACATTTGATACATTTTAAGTATCTACTATTATTTGTTTTATATCACTAAAAAATAAATAAATTTTTTTTGAAAAACTGTTTTTGCATCATAACATTTTTGTTGCTCTCAATTATTAATGAAAGTACTGAAAATTTGTTATCTCACCTAAAATACCAATTAGACTCATTTTCTTACCAGAACAAATATATTAAAGTTGCTAATCTAAGCAGTTTTACTGCTCCAAAGGCAATAAAAAAAAAACGCATTTTTGTAAAATCAATACATTTATCATTCCGCTTGAAATCTAAAATATAAATAAACATAATAAATAAAAATTAATTATTTTTATAATAATGAATATTATCTATTACATTTTAACAAATATATATATAAGTATAATACAGTCCTTTAATAATAATTAAAATAAAGTTAAATAAGTACTAATTGCTGGATTTATTATTCACGTCTACTCTTAATCACATAGTTTTCGATTGACAGGTGTTGCGATTCAAACCGCAGTACCTTTACTTGAAAAAGTAAAACAAGAATGTAACTACATTTTAAATATTAGGTATAAAAATATTAATATGACTCTCTTATATTTGCATTTATATTTTACAGTCAATCGCAGATACAAGGAATTGTGTACACATATAATACCAGCTTCGAATTCGATGAAATATTTTCAATTTCGATAAAATTATAAACGATCACGAGCATCTGATAAAATACGAAATATAATTAATATAATGCTTTATTGCGATAAAAATAATATTTTATGCACGTATGACTTTGTGCACGCCGCCATAAAGTTTAATTTAATATTAAACACGAATTAAAATTTAAAAGCATTAAATATTGTTAAATTATATAGTTTAGATACTACGATATCTTTTGGTAGGTACTAATATAATGTATATACATGTATTTTTTAATAGTACATTAAATATTTAGGAAAGCAGCTACTATATAAGTAAAATTAAAATCCTCTTGAGTTTTCAATTATTAACGGTTTATGATTTACTTGATTAAAAAAAAAGAATACCCATACATTATACGTCATATATAGTATGTATATTAAAAGAAAAATAATAAATCGAATGCAATTATTACATAGGTATATCATATGTGAGAATGTAGACCTGTGTTTTTATTTATGAATCTGATTAATCTTCGAAAAAGTAATAATAAAATTGGTTCATGACCCTTGTATTCATGTCTGTATATGTCTTTATCGATTGATAAAGTAACCCAACTGTGAAGTAAAATCGTTGACTCATATATTTTATTTGATGGAGAAAAACCGTAATTACCTACAATTCACAAAATCACTTTTAATTATAATTATATTATATTATTATATATTCCTATAGATTTAAGAGTTAAAAACCACATTCGTTTTTTTTTTTGAATCGTATAAATTCATTATAAACTGTATACCTAATATGTTAATCAGAAATGTATAATTTTTTTAAAAATAAAAATGAAAAATAACTAATTTGAATATGCCAATTGTCATTTTAAAACACAATAAATGTTTATTATCTAACAATTATAGCAATGTAATTTACATTATTATAACCATATCCAAAAATGTTTGTAAATAGATACTTCCAATTGTCAACAAAACGATTTTCGGACAATTTGTTCTTTTCAATTAAAAAGATAGAAAATAACAGATTTTTTACATTTTACTAACTAAAACATTTTTGTGAAATAAAGTATCTTCCAATAAAAGGGCTTAAATCATATACATGTAAATCACTTATCAATAGCTCATGAAAAGAAAATACCTCCCTCCCCCAAGCACCACAACTAAAAGCTTTAGTTGTGACTTTACCTCATATATTGTATACCAAGTTTTATGAAACCACGCCAAAATTATTATTCTCATCATTTAAACGAAACGTTTTGTTCATGCCACGTCTTAAAACGTTTCAAAATTAAACAGTTCATAGTAGAACGAATCGATTAATATAAAAATGTAGTTTGATAATACAATAGTGTATAGGTAAAGTGGATATATAGATATAATATATATATATCCATTTTGTGTATAGGTAATAGATAATAATATTCTTTTACCAAATGTAGTAATCCTAATAAAAATTACTATAATTAAAAAAGTTGCCATAATTATTGTAATATATGATCAAATGGTGTAACCCTCAACTAGGTTATAAACATAAATAATTTTGAAGATGTTAATAATAATTCCCAACTCAATCATTAACGTTATTGATTTATTAATTATCATTTATCACATATAAAAAATACTTATAAGATTAAAAACGATTATATAGGTAAACATCATGTTTAAAATATCTCCTATAATTATGTTTTTATGAGTTCGAAACTTTTAATCGTTAGTCTTTTAACTATAGATATACATTTTTAAAATAATTGTTTTTTATGACAATAAAAGTGTTTAGGCTATTAAAAAAATAAGTTATAAACATCCTTCAAATCTCAACGAATCAATTAATATAATTTTTATTAAAAATGGTTCAGTAGTTTTTAAGTCAATAGAGGACAAACAATCAAACAAAGAAACATTAATTTATATCTATGTATATAATATATAGATTATCAATAATATATGTTGGGTATTATGTTACTACATATTATAATAAACAACAACATATTTCTATTATACGAAATATGTCCGTAAAGTAAAAGTACTGAATTTTTTTAAAAACTTTTTAAAAGAATTTTATTTTAAAAAAATGTCATGATAACATTAGTATATATGTGAATTATTTTTTCCACGTAGTTGCTATCCATCTCGATGTACGTTTAGCGAGACTAGGAATCAATTTTTTAAACTTTGGTCAAAGAACTCTGTGGCCACCTCCTTGCCCACTTATTCACCTCCTCCCTCATTTCCTTGTTAGTTGAAAATGTTTTGCCACCCATCTCCAGGAAGGTAATCTGAAAGCGCCAGGTCAATGGAATATGCAGGGTAGTTCAAAACGACTTCAAATGTTACATTTTTACGTTGATCGCGTGCACCATGAGCTCTGGGTAATGTCCAACTGAAGGCAGATTCCATTCTGCAGCAGTCCTTTTCTTCTTATTTTGAATTGCCTTTTTCAATTTTTTTTCAAGTCTCAAAATACCTAGAAACATTGATGGTTTCACTCTGAGGTAAAAATTTGATCAAAATGATCTCTCTGTAATATAGATACAGTGATTTTTTTAACCGAGGGTGATGAGGTATGACGCTATTGGGAAGATTGTCTTTTGGCTTCAGGGGTAAATTGGGCAACCTAAATTTCATCTCCTATAATATTAGAGTGCAGAAAATCATCACTTTCATGTTCATACCGTTCCAAAAACTCTTTGGAGGTTGCTGGATGACGCTGTGAATCTCGCACTTGGTGAAAGATTTTGTCAACATCATTTACGGGAAACGTTGCCGTTACCACATTTTTGGTTATATTGACGAGTACTTAGGCTTGTTAGAAACGGGAAAAGCTAAGCTACACGACAGTGTAACTAACATAACAAAAAATAAATAAATCCCCTCTACCTGTGAGGGCATCAGGACTCATACTTTTTAGACACCCCTCGTAATGAATAAGTAGGTATCCACAATATATATATATATATATATATGTATTATAATGTATTTAAATGCATTTTACTTTTTAGTTTTATACAATATAGTTGTTCAATCTTTATTTAGATAGAAAAACCATTTTCATATATCATGGAATATAATATAAGGATAGGCCTTATAACACTGGCAATAATAAAATCATTACGCCTAAAGTTTGCAGCTATTGGTTTTGTTATTTTTGATGCTAAACATAATAAGGGCTCTACAGGTTTCACGAAGATATAATCTACTACGTAAGAAGATCATACAAATATCTGCGGATGAGTAATAAAAATAAATATTTACTTTTAGTCAAGATTTATAGGATATACATGTTGATATAATGATGAAAAAAATCAAGACATGAACAGTTGTGTACGATATTAAACAAGTACGTAATAACAGATAATATGTTAAGGAGACTGTGGTCCGATGCTTTGCATTGGTATGCAGTATGGAGTAGTCTGTTTTTTTATTGAAATTCTATTAGGTACCTAGTTGAAGTGTCAGTGGAAATACGTTCAAACTGTCTACACGTTCATCAGCTGCTATTATGATGACTCTATCGGTATATATGTAGATAATGATTCTTAATATAAATAAACAAATAAAAACCTATTCGTTTATATAATTTTTTTTTTTTTTTTACTTACTCGATTTTGTTGATTCAATCTTTTAAATCTCTAATATACATTGAGGAAAATATGATACAATAAAAAAAAAATTGAAAGTTACAACTATGTGTGTGACCCAGGTAGTTTTTAATAAACAATTATTTTATTTTTAACTGAGTTGAATTAATATTTTTTTTCATAAAAAATTTAAATTTGTAGATTTTTTTTTTTTAATATTGTTTGTTAACTTATTATTAATTTATAGCTATGTTAATTTTTCCATAAACATTCCCGTTTTAGCTATTATATCATTAATAATTTAATATAATTATATTATATATTATTGTTATGAATTTGTATGACAATATCGACGTACCGTAAAATAGTTTAATTGAATTTGTGGTATAATAATTTACAAATAGGTACTTAAATATTAGAAAATTGAATTGTTCGTGGAAAATAATAATTAATAATTTACGTAATGGTGAAAAATCTCCAAGTCTCTACTATTTATGTATTTTTAATAACAATAAATTAAATTAAATTGTTAGTGGAGTTATTTTCCTTTTAAATATCCAAATAAATTAACATATAGGTAGCGACTACAAAAAAAAAAAAAATTGCCTAATTAATTATAACATTTTTGTATTTCAGTAAGAAAAAAAATAAAGAATAATGCATGTTGTATTTACAAGTCTTATATATATTAAAATCGAAAATTTCATGAATTTTAACTATACAATTATTAACAAAATGTTTATGTTTTTTTCAAAATGCGAACTTTGAACGCTCTTAAAAATACCTTTGTGATTATCATATTTTCGATGCTTAAAGAAAAATTACTTGTAAAAAATTTTTCATTACATTTTCAATCATATTGATTACGAATATTCATTATTTAAAATTTATTATATTATTTATCAACGTAAATCGAATGGAAAAAATTATAATAAATCGAATAATTGAATAATAATAGTTCAAAAAGCCAAAATATTCTGAAAATGCGTCATTTGCAAATTTTGAAAGAGATTAATTTTTAGCATTATAGAAATACCTATGTTACTCAAAATTATTTTAAATCGCTGCAAAACCAAATAATACTGCGCTCTCATAATATTATATAATTCAAATAAAAAACTGCTGTGTAATTAACTATCGATTTAACTTTTAGACGATATTCAACTCTTGGACAAAACAATTAGTCATTGTCTCGTCAGTCAACTGACTAACAATTAATGGTAAGTTCCAAATCGTAGACTATAGCATATTATAATCGGTATACAATCAACCTTTTGAGTTTTGACATAAAACATGTATACAGTCCAATACAGTGTGTATAAATAATACAATGTAATGTATTGTACGCTGTACATATATGTATGAGATGTATTTTGGCATTGAGAAAACAATTTTCACAACTCTCAGCTGTACCTACCTAGCTGCACGTGTTAACCTACGTCCTATACATTCACGTAGTACATTGTAAATTTACAATTTGTAATGTGTTATACAGATGAAGCAACGCAGTGCAGGTCATTATCCCGTGTGCGTTTTTTTAAATAATATGTTCACTTGCAGCGATGTCGATTTCGGACCTGATATTATAATACACGTTACAATATTATTGAATTTTATGAGGCAATAGGTATTATATATTTTATATCGGTACATGCTCGCAGGTATTATCCAACCTGTCAATACCTAATTATTGGTTGTATTCCATTTCAGATTCACAAATATTGCGCACGCGTACATATAGTTTGGTACTAGGTGTATGCCTACACTGCAAACAGTACAAACCAGGAAGTTACGATGATATATTACGCATTTATGCATAACTATGCATGTGCTCGCCGACGTACGTTTTTCCTTATAAGTCGCATGTCATCGAAAGCACGTTTCCATAAATTATTTCTACAGCAAAATAATATTAAGCGTAATGTAATTTATAATTACTCAACACAAATAATAAGTATACATTTATGTAGTATTGTTTGTATTGTGGTATCCGTTTTTCCGCGTCATATGTATCCAACGTTGTGATATTCTTTACACTATAAATACAGTTTAAAATGTAATATTAATATACAAAAACTCAAAGCATGCACTATCAATTAAATTAAATTAAATTATAATAATACGTGATAGAGGTATATCATGTAGGCGTACAGTCTAATGTCTAAAATATATGTATTGTATGCATATTGTGTAATACAAACAGTTATTAATTATTATTTATTCGCAGATAGTCACGGACAAACGAGAAAAATAAAAAATAACATTTAAAACCACCTCAGAGTATTTCAGAAAGAAATTTAAACGCTATACGCACAAGAGTACATATAATTGTTGAAACAACTATTATATTATAGCAGTTTGAATGCATAGATGAATAATATTATATATAAATACGGATATTTCAAACAGGACTTGCAAACTTCATATATGACGAAAAAACTATTGAAATTCGAAAACTTAATTAAAACTGTAAACAAAAATAATTAAATATCACAAATCAAAATATATAATATATCGTTACAAAAATATGACGCAAAACCAAATAAATAGAATATCATACAACATAAAACAACGCAAAATGAAATAATTTAAAATCCATTTACTTAAAAGTTATGATATTGGTTTTATAGAAATATTTATTCCCCATAATTTAGTAATCAATTTTAGCGATCAATCCAAGAATTTATTATATTCCGTATCCGGGCGATTCCCTGAATTAGATATTATTTTTAACGATAAACTACAAAGTTGTACAACGTTTAAATTCTGAACAAGGATAAACGCACAAAACTTGTACAGAGTTCAGATTGCAAATAAAATAAATCGATTTTTTTTTCAAATGCAAGCCCCGATTTTAATACAATACAAGAAAAAAAAAATTAATAATTTGACAACAAATCAACATCGAATTACTAATGTGTGATTTCCTACACATTGTTCAGTGCGAGTGTGAAAATCGTTTTACATAATATTATAACAAAATTCAATGATGTTATGATTATAAAAACTTCACAGATTTCGATTATTGAATAATATTGACAGAAGTGATACAATTGTACGGTACACGGTTCCACTGATAAGTGTTAAGAAGGATCTCTTCAACACTATACAATTTAAATATGATTTAATATAGGTTTTTTTTTCTTTTTCGGCTCCAATCAAATATATTTAATTCGTCGGTGGATACTTAATTCTGTAAGCCAGTGATCGCATTGAAATGCGAGCGGTACTCACGATGTACGTCCTATTTTATTGTTTTTAAACACAAACTTTTTATGCAACACACATAATATGTTAGTCAACAGTATAATAATATTATAAAATTATGTCGTGTATTGTAGTGACTAGTGAGTCGTACCTATAGACCTGCATATTAAAACGAGTTAAAAATGTAATAGGAAAAAATATAAAAACGCGTTTGAATAATAAATTATTTTCGGTTAAATATGCATGGAGTTATTAGATATTAATAAACGACATCAATCCAGTGAACTGATAGGTGAATTGTATCATAAACATTGCATTATTTCCTCGAATTTTGGTACGAACGGGTAGTTTGAAATAAAAAAAGGTAAATACTTATTAATATGTTGTGTGCCATTCCGCTGTTCGATTTCTGCGACCAATAATATGTCATAATTTTATTATTCGGCGTAGGATATGATATTATGTACTACATAGCCGCGCGTATAATATAATATCATAATGATATAGATATGAGAAAAAGCTAATTCGACCGAAGAAAAATTGATTATGAAATATAAATTAAACGGAGGTCGACTTCAACAAAATGTATACACATATTATATATATATATATATAATTAAACGAACAATAAAAAAAAAAAGATAGAACATTATAATATTGGTATATTATAGGCGCCTAACCTTTTTTTCTTGTATTTATTATACGGACAATTATTTTAATAGGTCAATAAACGGATAGGTATACTTATGTTGTTTTTTTTTTAAATTCAAATTTCATTATAATAATATTAGGTAGGTGTATAAAACCTATGTGAAAGAACTTGTAATGAGGGGATGGGGGAGGGTATGAAATAGTTTTCTAATATAGCTTGTTCGCTTTTGTATATTATAATTATTCTCATTTTTAACAAATGTGTATACAATTTATATATTTTGATGTACTAGTGTGAAGGTTTATAATTTCTGGTTGAGACATTGTCAAAGAGGAGGGTTAAACCTGGTCGATCCGCCCGAGTCGTCAAGTGTTGACGGTTGAGTAACCCGCTACCTATATAGCTGCAGACTATATTTTAAAAAAATATAAAAACACAAAATTGGCCGTTAACGGGTATTTGCAATTACAGCAAAACCACCTATCAGCGGGACCGCTATCGTCATCGTCGCTGCAGTTCAATTAACAAATATATTTTTATCCCGGAGTACATTGAAATATTTACGTTTCAGACATGTATAAAGTATATTATAGTCTAGGTAGGCACATAGTGTAATGGTGTACAACCTACCTAACCAAACACTATAACAGTGTAACTTACAAAAATTAAATACATGCCTTTATATTATACGAAGCGACTGCGATAACATTTCTAATTTATATTATTTATAATAGTATATTATATAGGTATGTATGATATAAAATAATATTATTATTATTATTATTATTATTATTTATGCTTACGTGTTTATGCATTTTTCGCTAAAATATGAATAATGCATAATAATTAAGGTCACCTACCCACTTATGACCCGTGCTTGCCCGCCTTAATCCCGTTTATAGTATACATATTAGAGTCGGCCATTTTTGTTTTAGCTCATGTTCTACTATATACATATTAAAACTATATTTGACTTATACTATATTTAGGTTCTCTACCCTTTTTTATTGTCAGTTAATTATAATATTATGTATTCCGATTATAATTGCCATTTTCTTAACCGAATGGACGTCATGATACATAACGTCATTTAAACATAAAAACTAAATTACATAAAACATTTAAAATGGCGTACTTTTATATTATAAAATATATAGTGTTATAAATATTCAATGTAATATTATTTATTACTTTTATGATATATATATATATATATAAATTGTTTAGCGTTAAAAATAAATTAATTCGAGTATGTGGGCATACAACTTCATTTATTGTGTATAGGTAGATAAATTAATAATATATAGGTAATTTAAATGTATTATTTGGATGTTTAATATTTTGGTTATACACAAATAACAAAGTATTAAATATAACAATTGATAAAATATATTTTAGTGTGCCTATTAAAATCGAAACTTTAACAGAGAAACTTTCTGAATCAAATAAACCAACTCTATAATATAATGATTAAAAATGTATCTATAGTAAATAGTAAATATATAAATTATAAAACACATATGATATTTTTAAATTATTTGTATTATCTATGGTATATACCCAAATGCATTGTAATTCTTACAAACTTGATCAAACGCAAACCATGAGAGAAGTCCTACTTGATCCCGAGAAGTTCCAATAGACTTCCTGAATTTCGTGTTTCGTCCAAGTATAGAAAAAACCTAAATGATAAGTCATAGGATACTGTGGAATATAAGTTCTAATAATATTGCAGTAACACCCAAAGTATTTGGGAACCAGTTGGACTTTTATAGGAGGTATCTGTGAACATCATGTAGAGTCACTATCACACTATCTCCAACGTTTACTACTGTGAACTTTGTGATTAGTCTAAGACATAATTATTTTATAAATTTCCGAATTACGACCTAATATCTGCAGAAATACTCAACCAACTTCCAAGAAAAAAATAATGATCTTTCAAATATACATATTTAATTTAATTCTCAATGTATCTTAATTTCCTATACTATGAAAGTATTCAACTGTCATATTTATACTCAAACCAAAAAGACCACTGGACTATCAATCACCATATAAACCTATTCGTTTACTCCCAACCATATTAAAAGTACTTGTAAAAGCAATAAGTAAACACTCTGTAATCCATCAAATTTATCATATAGTAGACAAAATATTTTTCTCTCTAGAAGAAAAACAATATTACCAATGGCACATTCTTAAATGTCTCCCAAGCCTTTAACCGTATTTGAAACGAAGGTCTTCTGTTTAAATGAAAACTTATCCTACCACCTAACTACTATACCTTATCCTTATCCTACTTGGAAGATTGATTTTTCTCGGTACACTACGGCCCATCCATTTTTTATTAAAAAAAAAATGAATGTAGGGGTTTCCTAAGGTACCTTAACCGCTCCATTTCTATTTAATATATTTTCATATCTGATTAACTGACTCTATCTTCATTTTAAATAGTAGCTTTGCCGACGAAAAAGCTATATAATAGCTAATATTCACAACCCGAAACTGCTTTCTTATTCATTCTAGAACATCTCACCCTCCTTGAAAAATGAGACAGCGAAGTTACCAATGTAAAGATAAATAAATCGAAATTTATACATTGCACTTTTATACTTTACACAACAAACTTTTTTCCCTAAACGATCGTTTCTGTCTCCTCCGATCTCTGTTAACTTCCGACAATTTAAAACTATTAACCAAATTACTAATTTATAAACTTTTCCTCAAACCAATACGGTATTCGATTATTGTAGGACTCTGCAAACAATTTTAAACAGAAAGCGTATTCATTGTTATTTGTTTTCAATCCAAAACACTTCGAGCTATAACCAAATTGTACCTTTATAACAAATCACTCCATTGATATAACTCCAAATAGTTCATACACAATGATATTGCCATCTCTACAGTCCATGTTGTAGATAAAACTACTACAAACGTTTCAAATAAAATGTCCAAATTCATATAAATGCTTTAATTAAACGACTTGCATCCACAAAAATATCAGGTACCTAACCCAACAAAAGACTAAAAAGGCGGTTATGTCGTAACATTAGTACCCATTTCTATATAGGTTCTAAATAATAATATAATAACATGTAAATATTTATTTTACTCATTTTAAAGTTCCTCCAATAGGAGGATTATTTACTTCGTGATCTTACTTTTTTTCTCTCTTTCATTATCATTGAATTTATTTATTGTTCTTTACGTGAACGGTAAAAAAAACAAATTAAAAATGTTTACTCTTTTACTGATTTGTGTCAATTATTTCCAGCTGTTAACATAAACTACCCGTAATATAATACATAGTTGCAATGGAACCTCCCCTAACGGATATCTCTAAATAGCGGAAAAAATTCCAGTGACAGTGAGTGTTCAAATTTTAGAGGTTTCACTGTAATATATAAATAGAAATCTATATTTCTGCGAAACAGTACCTGTAGATGTATGTCAGTTGACAATATATAAATAATAATAATATATATATATTATAATATAATATTATTTTTTTCTTAAAAACGTGTGGATAAATTATAATTTATATAATATTCATACCTACAATTATTTTCACAATTCTATATTAGACACCTGTAGTTTTATAATAATATATAATATATAGTGCATTTTAATTCAATTAATTAGCATTGTGAAACGATGAAGCTGCTGAAGCTAGCACTGTATACGTATACCGTCCACCCGAATTCTAAATACAATATACTTGTATTTATAAAATAATTAGGCAGAGGCGCATCGTGTACGCATATTTTGGCGTTTCCCGTTTGCGGGTACGCGTGTTTATTCCATTTATCTACATTTAAATCATTAAATTTTTGGAGTCTGTCAAATATTACATCATGAGCCACCAAGGCAGTTTACTAACTACTTTATAATATCATATAATATAATATACAAAGTACATAAGAACAGCATATTATTATGATGTGTATCAGAGCCTAAAATATATAGATTTTTTACTTTTGGCACACTCAGAATTCCAACCAGGTTTAATTTTTGGAGGTGAGGAGAAAAGTCTTAAATAGTGAAATTATTACAAGACACTAGGTATGCTATGATCACTGATCATATTCAATGTTATAAAATGTGACTTTGTGACCCACAAATAAACATCGGTTTGATTTTAAGGGCTACAGATATAGAATGTGATTCGTGTAATTTACGTGCCTATTTGGTATGTCGATATTCCTTTTAATTATTTAGATACAGTTGAAATTTAAAATAATATGAAACTTAAAAATGTACCCAAGTATTTTTATATTCATAGATTTGACATTTTTTTTTTTTTACAATAAGTTGAAAATCAATTCCTAGTAGGTAGTTATTTTTTTGTGGATGAATACTTATAGGCATAGAATCCAGTTTCATCGAAAATTGTTCTAAATTTAACGAAAGTTATGAATTAAAAATATATTATACATAACCGTTAATATTAATGTATTATTATTATTACATAATTATTTAATAATATATATACATAGAGGTAAACATAAAATTAAACATTTTAATCTTATATTTATTGTCACTAATTTTATTAGAGCCAACCTTTTTCTCGCTATATCTCAAACTATTATTTATTAATAGTATATATATTATACAATATATATTTGTACTAAAATTATCAAACTTGCAATAATATGCTATATCTATATTTTAGTACATTATAAATAATAAATTAAAACAATATAGATACTTAGTAGTCCTTACATGAGTTATGTTTTTTTAAATGCAGTTCAATAATAAAACTCTTTGTCTCAGATTTTGGTGCACCATTAACAAGTTAAAAGCCCAAGTCAAAATCTCCAGACACCGTGGCGGACGTAAAAAATAAATGAATATTTAGTTTTGATGCGCAGACCGAATCTGTCGATGTGCGATGGTTTAGTGTCAGCCACGGTCAAAAATAGAAATTCGTATATAAAAATCTAATAACATTAACTTTATAATATTATCGAAAATAAAAATGTATTAGTATTTCGTGTTTTTATACACAAATAATCACGTAGGTATATAAAATATCTAATATTGCAGTGCCCGAGTACTTCGCGTGTTAAGCGTATATATCAAACATTAATTCAACGTAATTTTTTAGTTGAAAAATACACGCTTTCGAATACGGTTGTCGATAATATATATAGATGTCTATATATATAAATAGAGTTTGTAATATATATACTAAATATATATATATATTATATGTATGTGTATATATAAATATCAAATATATTAAAAATATCTGTGGTTTGGTAGCCAGGCCGACATAGGACATAACATCATATTCGATATACAGGGTCATTCACCAAGCATGCTCATCCATATTTTTGCCTCTGATGAATTTATTCAAATTCAACATTTTTAAACATATTTATTAAACTTAAGGAACATATTTTCAAATATTTATTTTTTTCTATGTGTACCATTTAAAGAGTATCCAGTGGCACGATAAAAACCAGCTTCCTAATAAATTAGAACCAAAATTGTTTACTGTAAATTGTTAAATAGATAATTTATTTGAAAATGTATTGATGTGACTAAATTGAAAATCGAACGTGTAGTTTCTGAGTTATTTAAATGTATATGTTCACCTACTTAGAAAATTAAAACTTAAAAAATGTTTTACAAAAATATAAAATAGATGTAATACATTTTAATCTAGTAGGTAGTACCTACCTATTATACCCGGACAATTTATACAAATTATAAAATGTTAATAGATTAATATAAATTACTATAATTTTCAAATCATTATACCTTCCATATCTACCAAACCTATTATCATGGACTTATTATGCTTAATACACAAAAGTTGAATAACTCAAAAACGACCTGTTTGAATTTCAATGTCTATAATGTCAATATCTACATAACATTATTATACAAAGTATTCGCTTAACAATTTACAGAAAAATATGGTGATTCTCGTTTTTATTAAAAAAAAGTTTGTATCGCCACAGGACACTCCTTCGATAGTATAGAAATAAATATTTAAAAAACAAGGTTCTTAAGTGTTTCATCAAAATTTGAATAAATACATTATTAAAGGAAAAAATAGTAGTAAGCATGCTTAGAGAATCGCCCTGTATATACTTGAATAATAATATATTTATATAATATAAGCACCAATACCTATTTAATATCTACGCATAATAAATAATAGAAAAAAGTCATATTTTTGGGGGTTTTTGGTCAACTGTTTAGTCAGGGCATGTGCCGCACAGTGTCGTTCTCGCGTGTCCCAGTCACAAAAGGATAATAATATATGACAAGTTCTGTGGTGTATTATCTATACCATGTATAATAACTATAGGTATAGAACATAAATAACAAAGTCCGTTGCGCTTTTATAGCTATATTGTAATTCAATAGTGCCTACTATAACTGTATACGAAATTTGGGGCCAATAATTTGATATTGACAATGTAATCCTATTATTTTCAAACTATAAAAATAACTGCGAATTATAGATACATATGAAGGTATAACTGGTAAGCATGCATGTACCTTAATATTGTCCAATTTATTACATTATTTTTGAGTTAAAATTCGTGTAAAAAAATTTGATTTATACTTTTATACAAATTTCATAGATTTAGGAATGAAAAATGAATGTCTAGATACATAGACACAATATGTGAAAGTATTTAGTGGCCAGAGTAGTCATACAAACGTCAATTAAATATTAATCATATTGAAAAGTGATTCTAATCATATAACTATATAAATAGATATTCATTGTTTGAGATCTGCAACTACTACTTAATTTAACTAACACCTTTTTATAAATTAACTTTCTACATAACAAACGCAAAAAGTATCTTTAAAATAGCTTCAGCCACATAGCCTACCTTTTATATCCACCCTTTCAGTACCTAAATATATAGGTAGTTCATGTGAATATATTTATTCAGTGTATAAATACAAATGTATTACATCAAATAGGGTAATTGAACTTAGTGCTTGGGAGGGTTTAGACCAGTTTCAAGAATCACAAAATCATTTCACAAAATTTGACAAAATAATTTGACTGCCACTGGTTAGGATGATACTTATCTTAGAACTTATAATTTTACTCTAAATCCTTATGGATTCTAACCTATGAATGACGTCAATGTGATATAAAAAGTATTGTAACTTGGGCTTGAGTTCGAAAAAAAAAATCTAAACGTTAAACAATTTTTGCATCTATTGTTATTCAGAATATCTAATGTGGGGAATGGCCCGGATACGGAACAAAATAAATTTTTGGTTGTAAGTAAAATATGACATATGAACGTATTTTATAACCTTAACAAAATAAATTCAAAAGTTATGTTCCATGTTACATTTGAATATTTTGAACTATTTTAATTTTAAACCGTATTTTTGTTATTATATCGTCTATATATAAGTGAATTCAAGAAATTATTTTTCAATTATAAGAAATATTTTGAAAATTTTATATTTTTATATTTATATTATTGGTATTAAAATCCTTTTATTGTTACATTAATGAACTGACGAAGACGTATAAAAATTGATTATGAATCAAATACATTTATTATTTCAGCTCTTTAAAAAAATAAAACTTATTATTATTTAACGAAAAAACATGTTTTTTTTATTCGCGATCATCTTTTTTTTTTCAAAATTGATAATATATAATATTTATAAACTATTTCAAAAACAACGATTAATCCGTATTATAATATACCTATAGTGATTAATTGTGAATACCAATAATACTTTACCATACTATGCTTTACTTATATATTGATATATATAGAACATCGTGATTTATTACTTACCTATTAAATATATTATTTTCAAACATTTTGGAATATAGGTTTACATTTTTATTCACTATTATTATTACACTGTTGCGCAGAGGTCATTTGTGCTCAATCGTTTGTAGGTCGTTTATAGGCGTTTCGTGTATTGTTATTATTATTATTATTATTATTATGTTTCGTCTAATTTTTTTCAAAAAAATCCATCAATGCCGGATGTCAGCGTAACGAATGCCGATCGGAAAATGGGCGTTTCTGAAAAAAATATACGGACCTGGGTACGTACTGCAAAACGAAAAAAGGAAATTATATATGAAACTCGAAAACCTGACACCGCCGTCGACGGCCAACACATATTTTTTAACGTGAAAACGGATAAAAAAAATATATAATACCAAATAATTGAAATGCGTAGACCCATAGTATTTAAAATTCAATTTATAACTGCACATTATTTAAATGTTATCTATTTGTTACATTATTATTTTATGCAGCATCATAATATAATATTATATGTTATATTGTTAATTATTTTTTTTTCAGAGTTTCGTGTATTTTCTGTATTTTTTATTCTTTCTTTTGCATGAAATCGAATATTATGTATCCAAACAAAACAAATTTATAAACCCTATTTGAATGTGCGTTCGATATGATTTAACAAACTTTATAGTTAAAACGTATGGTAAACTTACAAAGGTCTGTTTATTATTTGTTTGGAATATTTCATATTTTTTATAAATAATTAGTGCTAAAAGTTATGTACCTTTATTACATTAATATGTTATTTCTTTTGCATAATGTGTGTGATGTGTCTCTTATTCAAAATATATTAATAAATATATACCTATATGGCTAATGGCTCTATATAATATGTATTATGTATTAAATATTAGAACTACATTTCTATTAATTTATTCAAGAAAAATAGTTTTTCGATACAAAATAAACCTTTATGATTTTATGTTTAGACAAAATAAAATGGGCGAATCAATGGATAGCAAAAGCGTTTCGGGTAAAGGTATACCTACGTATTACACAATTTTGTGTAACGAAAAAAGTTCCGATTCTATTTGGCATGTAATATGCACCAATAACGTCTTTAAATTAAAATACTATTTATAATCGGTGGCTCGTGCACTTGATTTTCCACATATTATAATAAAAGATTTTGATTTTTTTATGCATTTCATATTTGTGTACATAATTTACGATGATGGTTGTACGGTGACAATAGTTGTTGTGATTGTTCGTAGAATAATTTTAAATTTTACGCGAGCAAATGATTATCAGTCGACATCGGCAACGACAATGGAGCGCATGTCAGCAGGAGACTTTATTTGCGCTTAATTGCACATAATATACATATATACTCTATACACAATTAGGGTCGTTAAAAGACCTGCCGCGCATTTAACTTAAGAGGGGAAGACGTCGAAAGGGTCGTCACCGATGTGAATGAAAAATTGTGTCCCGTTTGTTGCCTTCAGATAATAGAATATTGTCATCAACGGAAAAAAAATAAAATCGACTCAATTTTACTATTGAACATGTCGTCGAATACCAAACCGTTCAGAACGTACCTGCCTACTTGTACGTTATAAAATAACAAAAATGGATTTTCACTTTTCATATTATAATAAATGCTTTATTCAATTCTTGCAATCACGAGCGCATTCGTTATTTTAATATAGTATTATATTATCTAAGTATGAGGTATATTGAAATCCGGTATACGGTATAACCACCACATAATATAATAAATCCTTAGGTAATGCATACGGTAGTAACTGCAGAATTTTAACTCGAATCGGTTGAATTATAATAAATTAAATGGTATGAGGTAATTTTTTATTTTGAGATGGAATAATAATTGAAGTCTCGAAATGGAGAATCACTCATCGCTAATCATATTTGGCACACGAGCTATCTCATCTCAAACACTACGTGTATTAGTAATGTGTTGATTATAATTATTAATTAATTATAATTGTCATATTATGGTACTTACTGCATAATATTGGTATACGGACTATTTTGTCTTGATCGTTTTAACGGATTTGAATTTTTAGTGAGTTATGTACTATCATATATATTAGAATAACAACTATTTTAGAAATATTATAACTATAATAATGACGATCGTCCACGTTAAAATAATTATTATCTTACATTCCTTATATTATACAATTTACTAACACGTTTCTAACTTTCAATGATGGCCGACGTCGCGCGTAGCAGATAGAAAACGAATATAACGCCTAAAATCAATTGAATATATATTATACTCCATTATAGTTATCCAACTTTTATATAATAATAATCATATGCATCAAAGTAAACTGCTGTAACACGGTCAAAGTGGCTTAAAATAAGTGGGAGATGTTCAAACATCATAATGATATTTAAATATTAAAAATTTCGCTTTGAACTAAACGGAATGTCTTCATTTTTACAAGTCGATTTTCAACACCCATAATAGGTATGGGTATATGAAAAAAACAAAATAAAATATGGGAAATATTTTAAGTATCGGCTTAAAAAAACTGCCTGGAGTACCTGCTTATAACTTTTTATTTTATGCCATACATTTCAGATTTGAGCACGAAAAATATGCAATTGATTATATAGGGGTCGAAGAGGAGTGCTGGTATTTTTAGAGAAAATTATGCGCTATGAGGGAATTAATATCGTGGACGAAAAAAAGTGGAGGTTTATCATGCCACCGTTTCTCCCCGCGTCAACCCTCGCAGAATATCTACTAAACATAATATTATGTAATAAATACATATTTTTATACACATACACTTTACAATATATTTAATCCGATTAAATATACAACTAGGCGTGGAAAACTTAAAATTTTTCAAAGGCTAGTTTAACCCACCCTGCAGCACCGATAGACCTGGTTACAGACATTCAGTGTAATATTTGTAACTACATATGTTGTAGTAATTTTAACTCGCCCAAATGAATTGTTCCCTGGGCATTATCGGTGAACGCGTAGGCTGTAATCGAGGGGGATTAGTGGGCTGATAGAAGGTTAGCCCACTCAATGGATGTTGACCAGTTGTCCTCAGTGGCAGTTTTCGGCATTTAAAAAATATACCAGTAGCCCTCGATCAATTAATGTACCAATTGCCTTAAACATGTTATTGTATACACGACTTTGTAATCGTACAATATACTAGATTACAGAACAAAATATACAATATTAATAGTAAGTAAGTCGTTATTACAACAAATAAAATTCATAAATTAAACATTTTCACATTATTTAATTTTTTTTTTTTTTTTTTTTTGATAAATTTATAATGTATGATGCTTATTTTTATAAATATTATATACATTTTTTTTATTTTAATTTTTTTTACATATTTATCTCCCTTATTTTATACTAGCCATGGTATTGTAATCGTGTATATAATACTTTAAGGGCGACTGGTGCGTTTAACACTAAGTAATTTTAGGATAATTTGTATAAAAACGTAATTCTCAGGGCAACTGATACATGCCCCACTCAATTAATTCCAAAGCGGCCAAAAACATTTTCCACGTCTGACGAGTGTATTATTATTTCATAACATGGTTATAAGGTTAAGTTTTTACCTTCTATTTCTGTTTATTTTTGAAGACTTGAAATTGCGAGTTTTATCTTTGTTCTGACTCGTCGCATCTTGAAAATATTAACATTTTATTTAAGGCAATCAATACCAAATAAAAAACCAGTTTTTGTTTTTATTGTGGAAATATAATGTTTATTAACTGTAATTTATGTATAAAATATGTTAACTTTAATTTCAAAAAACTTGACTGAATCTCCACCTATGAAAGTGACACGAGAGAACGAATGATTTTTGTTGTTTTAGTCATAATAAATGTATATAATCTTGTGGTGCAGTTGTATGCTACACGCAACCCATCTCAATGCTATATATTATTATAATAAGCGTGTATGCCGAAAAACAGAAATAACATTATTTTTTTGCATTATTTCTAATTTTAAAATAAACAAGCACAGCAATATTACCTAAATTTATAATAAAATAATAAAATAGTTACACATACTTTGATTTTTTACGAATACTATTATGTGTAATTTATTCTAGAGCTGGTATAATAAGTTTATTTATTTGTTATTTGACACATACTTATAATATTAAATAATATATTAATATGTATCATGTAAGTTTGTATAACTAGGTAAAACTTGATATAGGTATGTGTTCGAACATTTTAAAATTGTTGAATAATATCATGCACACATATATTTAATATTTTATCAACTAAATCTATAGGTTGATCTATATGATTATCCCTGCAATATATCCATGAAAAATTCCAGTTTATTTTTTACAGTTTCCCATCAATATAGGAATCAAATATAAAATTAAATACTTTATTTGATTATTTGTGGCATTATAATTGTTGTGGATAAGATAATATATTGTAGCAACGATATCGTATACTATTAATATATGTTTTACGCCCGACCCATTGAAATAAATCTTAATTTCTGAACGTAATTTCAAATGTAACTGAACAAATAAATTTGGTTTTTATGATAAAATAACGTAAACAGAGTTGTAAATACTTAATAGCTTATAAGTAATACCTTATCAACCATTGTTGTCAAAGCATTAGATCAAATGAAACATTAAATTAAACATATATATTTTATTATTATTGTATGTATAAATGCAGTTTCGTTCGCTTTAGAAATTTTCTTGATTTTGGATTTTTTCAATTATTCAAACAAGATATACAATTCCTGCTACCGCTAAATTTTTTTGTAAAACTTGATTATTGTTATTTATAACAATTTAGCTATGACTAAAAGAAATGTTTATGATAGTATAAATATGAGTATAATATTTATTGGCTTAACTGTTTTCCGCCCAAAATTTGATAAATTTTCCTTATATCAACCAAACCAAAAAAGTTGACCTGCCTGAGATTAATAACAAAATGTTCAAAGTCAATAATACACGGAGATCTAATGTACACGATTAATAATTAAATTATTTAAATAATAATGGGATATACATTGCCAATCGGTAACAAAATATTACATTATTATTTGTGTAAGCCGAGTGGTACTTAAATTGATTTTCGTACCCGAAACAACAAGTGATTGCGTGAAAAACATGTGCATAGAATTACAAATTATTATTATTATTTGTATTTGTCATTAAATAAGATGCGACGTCTAGGCCACTGTAAATTAAAAAATAATATAATTATTATTATATGTACATTATACAATGTTAATATAGATAGTTAATTATATAATGCCGACAAGACTATTGAAAGTATTCCTACACGCCATCGTGACTCTATTTTATGCTCATACAGGCGATTCACCAAACATGCCCATACACATTATATCTTTTAATGACGCATTTTTTAAGTTTTGAAATGTCTAAAAAACATTGAAAACCCGTGTTTTCTTATATTTCGATTTTTACCATTTTAAGGAATGTCTTTTAGAGTGGTATATACTTATTTTTTCGAAATGAGAACCGCCTTTTTTTATACTGTTAATTTGTTAAGCAGATAATTGTTTGAACATTACTAAAACAAGGTAGGTTCTCATTAGGAAAAAAGAAGTTTGTACCACCACAGGACATTCTATAAATCCAAAGATTTGAAAATACGGTCCTCGAGAAATATATGTTTACACTTAAAAATGACAAAAATCATTGGATGATTACATCGTTAAAGCAAAATATAGAGATGAGCGTCGTGCTTGGTAAATCAATATGTATATAATATTAGTAAGTTGTAGACGTATTATGTACGCTGCAGAACTATATAGATATTTATTAGACTGAACCGAAATTTTATAAACACGACGCCATGGCCTTTTATAATATGAGAACCTTATACGATATTGCTTTTCTCAGAATTTTCGTATCACGAATTTTCGATCACTGCTCATCACGATACTTCAATAGGTACTTGTTATTATCATGTGTTGCTCAATATGTAGCCACACACATGCCTTATCCATCGTATACTCTCGTATACACACCAAGCGGCCTTTTCTATAATTATTAGGTAGGACTGTTTATCGTATATAATATTATACAGTTTAATAAACGTCGTAGGTATATGCGTGGAGGATCAGTTACGGAAAATATTATTACCTCGTGCGTGTACAAAATATATTATATGCACACATAATGCATAGAGCGTTATTAATTTATTAGAAAATTCCAAATCGTTTCCCCGTAAGTATTATACACGAAGTCGTAGCTCGATAGTATATATTATAATACAGCGATAACAAATTATAAACATAATACATTTTTATTTTTATATCGTATATTTTATTTTACGGACAACGATAAGAGATTTTTATTATTCTTCGCGACCACACGCGTGTTAATGATAAAATATGATAATATATTATACCATAATACGATCGTGATTGTGCCCTGTGTGGGACATCAAAAGGCGAAAATTAATAATTATCAATCTCATCATACGTCAATTATTACCATATTAATATAATATTTATATTCATACTGATTATAACAACATACAAAATACGAATATAACTCGGTCATTCATTTATAAATCATAAAAATTATATAGCACAAGATATCATATCACGTATAACATTTTTAACTATTTTAATTTTTAAGATAGGTACTATTTTCGAAAATTTTATTATAAAGCAAAGTCAAAATTAAATCTCTATGACTAGAATTTATTCTTACGGATGGCGTTCCTCATATACTACATAACTCGGTATTTTGAATAGGTATTTTATCTTACCTATATTACAATATTATCTTATATCTGTGTACATTTATAGAAATTGTTTGTTTTAAAGATAACTTTTTTAATGATAAATTCGTAGGCTTTTCAAAAAGAAAAATCAGTTTGACTAAACCAGAAAATACCTTACTTTTAAACGGTCGTCTCAATTCCCAAACCTGAGTAAATATTGCAATTTAATATAAAATTGAAAAAACAGTAAAGTCAATATTTTTAAGAGTTTAAATAAATTGAAATATAGCTTATCATAAATCAATATTAAAATCATTTATTATTTTTAATATTAATTGTGAAATATCTTTTATTTATACAATTATCATTTTCTAAAACCAAAGTTCAATATCATAATAATTATATGATATTATTATTATTATTATTATATGATAATTATTATACAATCACACACAATAATCGATTGGATTAATTTTGCATATTACTGCAAGACATATTTCACACGCGGATCCGTCACAAAGCTATTGTTATAATAAATACTATGTGTAATTTAAGTACCGGCGCGTGCACGGTAAAATAACAATATTAACAGCATACTTATTAAAGTATTAACCTACCTAAATAATTGAATTGGAAAAAATTACACTGCTGCAGTATTGGCCGTTTATAATGATTTGTGTATAATGCAGGTCGATGATGTTTACTGTTTAGATATTATATTATATATTATTATTCTCTAATTATTAATTGTTTAATTCATTCGATTGACTAATCGTTATGATTAAAGGAAATAATGATAATATTTAGGTCCCATTTGGAATAACTATAGGTGTATATTATATATAATTCAACGAAAATTTAAAAGGTATACTATATAAATGTGACCAATTTTATATTTTTTATACATCCATCCTCACACACATAGGTTATTACTAATTATATAGGTATCAGCTAACTCGACCATTATCTAGATATAATATTAATATGTAGTCTATATATATATATATACATAAAACACATAGAGTTTCTAATTCTATTATTTTTGAAACGAAATTGACTATCGCTTTTTTTTGTCGTGCATTTGCAGGGCATGATTAGAGGCTAAAGCCCTGCTATTAAAAAAGTATGATATAATGTAATATATTATTTATATACAGTGGCGTAGGTATACAGTGTGATTAAATAAAAACCAAAAATGTTTAGTAAAATATCTCCAAATTGTTTTAACAACGTAAATACATATATTTATTTAAAGTGAGGCTTTACCTTTTGCGTTTTGGGTACCTTTTAAGCTCCTCAGAGCAAAAGCGAATAATATAATGATGAAAGTGCGGGATTTTTGTTATTATGATTTTATATTTATATGCAATAATATATAGTAGGTAGGAAATATAGTAAGAAATACCTATATATACTATTTTATAATAATAATATACAAAAATATAATACGGTATTTCATTAGGCTTTTTACTCATTACTTATTGCATAATTACCATACGATATAAAAATAAAAACATAAAATATATTAATTTCGGTGGTTCTCAAATTGTGGTACGCGTAGGTTAAAGAACTAAAATCAGAAAAATAAGCGTTAAAAAGCACATCAAAATATAAAAATGAGCAAAAACAGCAATCTTATAAATTTTACTGTCACCAAAAAACTAAAAAATAAATATATATGTTCTCCTCTCACATTTATCTATTTAAATATCAGTGTTTTAAAGTTGTGAGTGCATTAAATTTGAACTTTTAGATTCCAACAAATTTGTCTATAGACACGTAAACGTGTAATATATAAATCTATATGTCTTCTCTATAGTTTTTGATCTAAATAAAGGATAGAATCTCAAATTTTAAGATAATTGTCAAAATTTGTAGTTAGTTGATATACCTATTCAGGATTAAAAATTTGAAAATCTTAAAAGCATGTTTAAACATATTTTACAAACAAAATTTAAAAATGCCTACCATTAATTTGGTAGGTAGTCAATAAAATTAAAAAAAAAATGTTAAGAAAATAATTAGATTTTATAGTTCAAAATATTTGATTAATTTTATTGAGACAAACTTTGAACTAATATGTTGTTATGTTGTATAAGCAAATAAAAATAAAGTTAATAACATTTAATACTTATTTGTGTTAGGAACCAACCAAGCAAAAATAACAATAATATAAAAATGTATTATATGCCTGTAGCATATAATAACCTTATATAGTTTTGGTTTCACACCACTACCTACATCATATTTTGTAGATATATAGGCCATCGACGTCAGCACAATAACGTGTTCCCGAGATTAAATGATACCCGAAACCTATACTATAATCGGATAAATCGTATAAATAGAAAACGTGGCAATTTATAATGAATGGGTAGCAACTGATATACCGATGTGTAGCGTGTACCGGTTCAATCTATGTCATATTATTAAAGCCATGGGCGATGATATATATATACATATACACACACACTGCACATATAATAATATATAATATACTTACAGATAGGTACCCAGACGCACGTAAATATATATTACTTCAATCGAATGTGTTTATTATTTTTAATCAAAATATTATATTAACCGCCGTAAGTACTTTACATGGTACCTACATATACCTATAATCGTCCGTCGAGCATACTACACCTATTCACCTACCAGCTGCATGTATTACGTTACTGTTATATTATTATTATTACTATTATTGTATATGATTTAAATGTTTAATAATGTTACTACTCGATAATAATAAGTAATAACTATACGTTACGATTAATTATTTTTTTACAATATAATCATTATTAATATTACTTCACGCGTATATTATAATATCCCATATCGTGATGGTTCCGCAATATTTAGTAATAGAATGATCGTTGCGAAAAAAAAACGTAAGTAAACCCAATTGATTATCATATTAAAGTGATTAAAAAAATAAACGTGTATAGTTAATAGTGGAAAGGTTACCGGAAAATAACGGACTTATTCGGTGGTTCAAGTGCATCGGTGGGTGAGCTGGGAGGGAGTGAATTCCTATAATTCTTCTTATAGTTAACATTTTTGTCCCTTTCAATCGCAGCTGCAGTTTATGAAATGCAGACCGCGAGACCGTTAAAATGGACACACTTATACCTACACAGTTATAAAATGTATAAATTGACAAAAATAATCTTAATTCTGAGTAGTGGTTTAATGGATGTTCTATACAACTATGCGGATGAAATATATTGCCCAAATAAAAATTAGTTCTATTAACAGTCACACAAATATATCCACCATGGTTTATGTCTAAAATAAAACCTTTGCACCCAAAACCCTTTTTATTACTTTTTGATAATAGGTGAACGTGTACCTAAGTTCTGACAAGTATTATTATTATATCCATTTATAACGTTTTAACATATTACAACAACATTTTATTTTATGTTATTTGTTATATATATTTATTATTGAATATACCTATAATGATGAGTTATGACTAATATTTCAGAAAAATATTAATTTTTATGATATATATATATATGTATATACGATATAGTGATTTACCAATTTGTGTTGTTATTTTTATTTAATGTTTTTGCGTGTTTTAAAGATTTTTTAAACAAACATTATATTATATAGGTAGATAATAACCACTATATGGCGCATCGCACATATATAAGTACTAAAAATATACATATTTACCGTGATAGTAAATTATATTACAATATAATAATATAATAAAAACTATTTTTAATTTACAAAAGTTATAATTACTAATGTTTAATAAAACAATTAATTTTTTTACAGTAAACTATGTTTCATAAGCATCATAGTCTTCCTACAATTTTTTCCCACATAAAGTTTAACCTGCAACGGACTAAACATTATAGTCCATCGCTAATTATTATTACCTAGGTATAATACGTAATGATGTAGACCGGTGAACGTCACCTTCATTTAATTTTACTGGTAATAACACAATAAAATGTTATTATATGATAAAAAAACGAGGAATGAAATTCGTATTTGCAGGGGACACGCGTATTCGTCGTTTCCAAGGAAACGCTGTGGCACATCTCATTACACACGGTCAATGCGACGAATTCGTTTCATTCCCTGTACGGCATTTTATTTTTTTCCACACAGCATCTCGGCCTTTTCGGTTTTTTTTTTTGCGTGTACTGCTAGGACCGCAGCTGGTATAGCAATATAACAAAATGAGTCGTATACAGAAAGCCGGTTGACTTCGCGATACACATGTATGTATTTAGCAAATCCGAAACAATATTATTTAAAAAAAAATTTTTCTCTTTTCTCACACATCTATAGACTATTTGTAATTTTATATATTATAATTGGCAAGACTGTGAATTTTACGTGTTCGCATATTTTTTTTTCTGTACCTACGTTTCTCCGCAGAAATAATACTATGTTCATTTTAATGTTCAGTCATTAAAATGCGTGTTTCACATAACTAGCCAAAATATCTATCTGAATCCAGTTAGTGTTTTTTTATGAAAACATATTTTGCATTTTTTTGAGCAAAGACCTATATGTATTTAATACTTTTGTTGGTTTTGTCGATTGAAAGCGTTTATTGATGAATATAAAACCAAAAAAAAAAAAAAATCGATAAGATAAAATATTATGACTTTGGCTTTTGATTATTGATTTTGGATTTTTTTTTGAATAATGCCAAATATACGACTATGACCATAAAATAATGAGAACAATAAACGTAATCTTAATAGAGGTCTGATGTTAAACTATTTTTAGTTATATTAAACAAATAAAATGTGAATATTTACATTTGTTTAAGTTCATGTTATATTTTTACACGTTACATCTATTATATGATTGTATATAGGTAGAGCATATTTTTGTCATGAGTACCTATATATATATATATTGGAGAAATAGCTGGATAAGAGATAAATATTGGACATTAGCACAACAGCGAGTGATCTTTTTATCTTTTAAGAAAGGTTTTTAATTATTATTTATTGGTTTGACTGTTTATAGTTGAATATTGACCTTCTAAGACTTAAAGACGTCACAAACGAAAACTATTTTTTTTCAAAATTTCAATTCTATAAAATTGTAAATTAAAGATGCTTATATAACTTGTTATACTTGTCAAAATACTTACATTACACTGACTATTTGTAGGCACATTTAAATTTGTTAATACGTATAGGTTGTTTTTTCTAGCATTAAAATTAACGAAATGAAAAGTGAACTGCTCAACGTTAATTTGATATAATATATTACTCGCTTGTAAGACGGACACAAAATATGCGGGTCTGGGGTCCAAAATATATAAAATTGTTATTTTGTTGTTTTCATATAGACACCGTATTATAGGTGTTATTCATACTATTACTCATTTCTATCGTTATCTTAATGACTATAATTGTAGTATTGTCTTTTGAGCATTTTTTCTCGTTATAATTTTCTTATGTTATGCTGATAATATTATATATGCATGCATACGATGACAAAATCGCGGTTAAAGTTAAAACAAGTTTGATCATTTCATATTATAATATAGTATTATGACTAACTGACTAAATATTTGTGATTTGATTGTGTATAATAAAGATAATATTTAATTAGATATATTGCATTACGTAAATGTAACATAGTATTACTGTTATATACCAATTTTTTTAAGATTCTACAAATTATATTTTTTTTAGAAATTCTATAAAAAAAACTAAAGTGTGTAAAATTAATCTTTTAACGAGTCGAAATACCACACCACATATTGTATTTAATATAGCAAAGCTAATGAATAGGTATAAATAAAAGTACGTACTTTTATAAGTACAGCTAGTATAAGTTATAATAGGTACTTATACTTTATTATATAAATAAGTAAATATACTACCAATAATAATAAATAGTATTTAAAATAAAATATAATCGATGGTAATATCGGTATGTAGAAATTAATAAATTTTTCTGTAATATATATAATATAAACATATTATAATAGTTAAGTCACTTAAAACAATATTAATTTGTGTATATATATAATTCATATGAATAAAACTTCAAATTACTTAAGTAGCATGTAGGTGTTTTGAATTTCAGCTTCAGTGTAAGCTAATAACGTCTACCGTATAATATATACCTTTATTTTACGTTCAAAAAACAAGGAACGGGTGGAAACTGCAGTTTACTACAATACTGCCACACCGTATATAATATATACACTTACAAAATAATACAAATTAAACAAATTAATTGTATAATGCATACGATGGTCGATAATGAGTTCGATAAAACATTTGCCCATAACATATATAATACACACGTTTAATATTACTATAATAGATTTGATTTAATTTTACAATGGCATTGACACCGTTGAGTTCCTATTGAGATCCCATTATACAGTCGCAGTTGTCCATGACAATGAATGTGAACAATTATTTATAAAAATCTAAACTTATGATACTCAAAATAACAAATAACATTGTCTACACGACAACCGGAAATGTTCAATTATTATATAGCCAATAATAATATATTAAAGTATAACATTATTGTCTGATTTATCAGATCGATGTTATAAATATTATATATATATATATATATATATGTGTGTGTGTGTGTGTGTGTGTGTGTGTGTGTATTTGTTTTTAAGTTTATATGTACTATCAATGGATATTGATTAACGTGCCCTGCAGTCATATTATTCAGTTAAATATTATTCCGGTGTAGTCACCTATATTATATTATTTGAATAAAGTAATTTTCACAAATTTCTGAATTTACGACATTGACGCTGTAACATAGTATATTATATTGTATTCAGTATTACACATACCATCAACTAAAATTGGCTGATGAAAAGTGTGTATATATGTATATTTTCCTGGCTGTATTTTAACCCATGCCATACGCTGTATAACCCCATAAATACGCAAAATCAGAATTACATGTATCTCTATGAATCGTATATTTGTACCTATGTAGGTGTCTAGTGTATTGCATTTATAATTAAATTATTACGTAGGTTAGTATAATCGAGTATTATGGAGTTACATAGTAATTTTTCAGTTCGAGCAGTTTTTTTTTAAAAACATTATTCGAATTTGATAACTAAGCTGAACTGTTTAAAACATATTATATTAAAAAATCTAAACAGGTGGATCCGACAAGCTTTTTAAAAAATTAAAAGGATCAAATAAATTATAAATAAATTGTTTATTATTTATAATTATAACTAAATCGAATCGATACAGATTCATTTTTTTTTTTTTTTTTAGTATTTATTATAATGTGTAGAGTATAAATTATGTATTATTGCAGAGAATATATCTATAAGGTCTATAGTTTTTTTCTCACATTCGAACGCACAGACGTGTGAAATTGGATTTTATGCCAGTACATTCGTTATATATATATATATATATATATATACAATATACGTATATTTTTTGTATATTGTCAACGTAACACTTGACCAAAGGTAAGCGTATGTATAGTGACAATGACTTTTTTTTTATAATAACCGTAATGCATAGGCGTGGTACTCACACGTAAAGACAAAAAATAGAATTATATATGTATGGGAATTGCGATATTATAATATTAAATTCAAACTGTTGCAGAATAGTATATACGTACGTCTTGTTTTTAATTGTTTTACTCGGGGCTTTCATTTGAAATTAAAATTTCGTTTTACGTCATTTACAATCTAAACGTTATAGAATTTTTGAGTTTATCGTTATTCAGAATTTAAACGTTTTATAACTTTTATATTTATCATTATTAAAAATATAAATGTTATACAACTTTTGCGTTTATTGATTATCGTTAATCTCATGCGGGAAATGGCCCGGATACGGAATATAATATAAATTCTTAGATCGATTACTAAATTGCGTGAATCACATATTTCTACGAAACCAATATTACAACTTTTAAGTATATGGATTTTAAATTATTTTTATCTTTGCGTTATGTATTATTGTTTTGTGATATTCAATTATTACAAATTTCAATCGTTTTTTTGTCATATGTATATATCGTCATAATATCCATAACGTTAATTTAACGTTTGCAAGCACCAGTTTTACTATAAATATATGCCAATGCTTATGTACAGGTCTATCATCAAAATGTTTATTATTCAAACATTTGTACCCATATTATAGTTATGTTGTAACTATATTATCTATTATTTTAGATTCTGAGCGGAGCGATAAATTTATTTGAGGGAACATACTTTTTTTAGTAGAAAATTTGCTTTGATCATTAACTTCGAGATAAGTTTCTGGTTAAAAACCGGATCTAGATTGTACTTTGGTGGGTCAAACGTAATCTCTTAGAACTTTTCAAAATAACGAAGGATGGAAAAATACAAACATTTTTTTGTTAATATACCTACATATTATTAATTATTTGGTAACTATATGGTTACCAAAAAGTTAGACTGTCACTACTCAGAATCGTTCTTCATCAAACTTTTCGTCTACTGTTGTACAGCAGAACGGGTTTTTTTAATAAGTATTATTAAACTGATTAAAGTACGTATAAATATATATATATTTATGTAATTTCGTAATGTGTATATGATGCAGTATTACTATGCGTACATGTGAATATTATCAATTGTCATAAACGACTAGAATTTAGATAGACAATATTTTTTAATATTACTGGTCATAAATATTGGTATAGTTAAAAATTAAATTTTTTAAATTGTAATAAAATATTAAAAAATTTATTTCATATAAAGTCATATTGAGTATAACTAAATAAGACTATAATAAGTAATTAAAATAATAAATTATGCGTCCGACTGCGTCCTGCAATATCCACGTGAGGAAAAACAGAGAAATCCGCTGGAATAAGAAATAACATAGACACGTGAACCTTTAAATGCTTTTAAAACAAAATGTTTATGTACTGCTGCGTGATAATATCGCATTATTGTTGAATGAAAAATATTTTATTATAAAAACTTAGATAACGGATGATTTCGCTTCAAACTCCTATTTATTTGAAACTTAATATATCTATTTATGTAAGTTATGATATTGAATATATACCTCTATGTGTGCTCATTAAATTCATTTTAATAAAAATAATTAGTCAGTAAGGCGTATGGCGTTAGACGCAAGCTGGTGTGGGATGGTCTCGTCTCTCGTGTTACCAATATATATATATAAATATTTTGTAGCTGCCACTACCAATGTCCCAATGGGCCATTGTTTTTAAATAAATCTTCCCAACTACATTAATTGGATACCCAATTGTTTAATTTAGTTTTAGATTATTATTATTGATCGTCAGCGTTGTGTTGCATGATAGAATATAGATAACGTTATACATTTTAGAATACGATAAAACAATTATAAAATATATTTGAATGCCTAAAAGCACACAAATTAAAATAATATTGTCACAACGTGGCGTATATTATTGATTACATAGACGTTATGACAATATTTGATATTTTTAATTCGGAATAACAAACAATTTTAGTCCGTTATTCCGAGAAGACTATATACACATTGAATGCAGCGCGTACTAAAATGATTAAAATACAATTATTTATATTAATACGTATATAGAAATATGGGCAGTAGATATGTAAGGCATTAATGATTAATTGTAAGTCTTATGGTAAAATAAATATTATATTGTTATAAATTTTAAGTTTATTATTTTTGTGAATGAGTCTTGTGAACCCCACGAATCACCGTCCTTTAATGATAGCAACCCCGCAAATATGTATACTACTATACAAATATTATATAGGTAGTAACACAATCGATATAATATTATATAGTTTTCTACAGTGGGTAAATAATTTTATAGAATTAATTTATAGTTATCAACTTGTTTTTGTAAATTGTAATAAAATGCAATGCGTATAATATACCTATAAAAATTAAAATAATAATGACAATATTGCAAATTTAAATACTAGGTATTGTGTAGCGGGTACTTATAGAACTGTAGTTATCCTCCTTGAACTTTTTTAATAAACATACTATCGATTAAATGCCTAATATAGGTACTTAATTGTATAATATAATTTATACTATATATATAAATATATAATAAACATTGTAATATATTTAGGTATACTTGTTACACGTCATAAAGTTTTATTTTATTGGATGCTATTTTGTGAAATAATTAATTATTTAATTATATAATATATATTATACACATATACATTACAATAATTTTAAATAGTTGTATTACATAGGTGCTTGAATACATTTATGTTTTTAATGATAAGTGAAAGACAACCAACAGATTAAGAAATAAAAGTAAATTATGTAGGTAACTATATTTATGTAATTTTCACTTTTCAATCGCTCTTTATAATATAGAATATATACGTATACCCAAAGCAGTTATAATTTAAAATCAATACGTTTGTAAAGATATAAAGTATAATTCTACCTGTATGAATAAGTACTAGTAAACTTGAAAATAATAATTGAATCATTTTTCTTATTGTACCTATATATTATACTAATATACTTATCATCATAAAACATCTGCGGAGCTAATAATCGATTATGTAAGAATTTCCTGCAGTTAATATTATTTATAAACGATTGAAATATGTACAGTTATATATAGTATAACATATATATATAATACCTATAATACCTACTTATAATATTAATTAATCAACTGGCTGTGTGCGTGAAGATTTTTTGTGTATACATTCAAGATAAAATACACACAATTAGGTTTGCTTGTATTCATTAAATATTACGTTGTTTTCTGCGGTTGAAAATAATATAGGTAGGCACGTACCTATATATATGTATATATATATATACCTTTATAAAAAACTTAGGAAAACGTACATTTGTCTTGTCCTTGAGAATTTTCCGTCCTAGTTTTTAGATTTGAAGGTTTTTTCTTTTTCGTGCGGTAATAATAATAATTAGAAATGATATCATGTAAAAACAAGAAACACTTGGAATTTAAACATCATTTAAACGCGTGTGATTTCTTCCATAACCTTATCCTGAACTCATTATATTCATATTGTGTCTTTTCCAAAATACATCATAATTTTTATATATTATTAATAATTTTTTTATGCCTTTACAGACTATACTTAGAGTATATTATCGTATACATCTATATATAATATAATAAATAATATATATAGTTATTACTAATGTCTACATGATGTACGTATAAGCGATATAGCTATAATCTATATAATCTATGTTTATATCTACATGCTGATTTTGATGAATGCATTGCAGTTATCGCGTGCGTTTCAAAAAGGATTTTGATTTTACACATTATTTATAGTGACATGTTATAAAACCTATCTTAACCTTTTTCGAAATTTTATGGTATATGTCAATATATATAGAGTGATTCAAAATTTATTTTATGGCCAATTAGTTCAATCATTCAAAATAGAGGAAAATGTATGATACGAAAGTTTTTTTTTTTGATTTAAAAACATCTAAAATGATTTGAACATTTTATAATTTCTTATAATATTTTAAGAGGCTTTTGGGTGATCAACTTTAGAAGTTTATAAAAACTTTAAATATAACTCAAGCATATAGAGTTTTGTATTAACTAATGTTGTTCGCCCACTAAAGTATATTAAAATAATGTTTTCATATTATGTTTGCAAAAAAAGTAGGTATATAGATTCCTATTTGAATTTCTAAAGCTAGCCCCCTAAAATTCCAGTAATATGTCGTAAAAATGTATAAAATGTAAAAATCATTTTAGAATAAAATCAAAAAACTTTCGTATCATACATTATTTTATACTTTGAATATGTATGTGATAAAATGACTGTAACATCATTTTTAAATCATTCTGTATATATATAGTACCTATAATTTATATGACGTATTATAGTACTATGGTATATTTAGATACCCATATCTACTTATATTGAAATAATTTTAAAACATTAAATGTATATATATATATATATATATATATATATATATATCAACTTTGATCATAAATTGATGGATAAATTAGTGTATAAGTAATTATGTTAATTAAATTCCAATTAAATATCTGTGCATATATCCCTGTGTATTGTGCAATATAATTTGTCCCAACAATATTATACTGAGTATAGTTTATCAGAAACACAGAATATCGTAGATTGCGTTCCACACATGAATAACATCTCACAATAAGGACGGTTTTTATTTGTGAATGAATTATGTTTTTTATAAGATACGTTTTTATTTTAACATCTCATTTTAACAACCCTTCAAAACTACACATAAATGTTTTATTAATGTAAAATACCTATATCTAAATAACATCGATTAACTATACGTTGCCAAGACGGTTAAAAGTAATCTTCCCTAAATATTTCCATATAATTTGTAAGATTTTTGAATTAGGGGCGTTTTATTAAAAACATAGTAACCATGCACTGTACATTATACATCCGATGGTATAAATATTAAATAGGTATATACTTGTTTAACTCGAATTAAAATAATCGTTTTTGAATATCGGCACTTTTTAATTATAAATAGGTGCCTACTAATAAAAAAACAATATTATTTGAGAAATAATTAACAATTTATAATGTAGAAAAATATTTATTAGTTACATATATATATTACTAAAAATATAAATATAAAAACAATGATGAAGTAAAAACTTAAGCATTTTTATACTAATCTAAAAGATGATGACTGTTATGTAAAAAAAAAATATACTTAAATGAAATGCGAAGATATATAAGAATGTACAGGGCAAATCAGAAGTGTTTGACAAACGAAAAATAAAAATAATAATTTTAGTGAAAGGTATGAAAAAAAATTATGAAAATTATATAGATAATAAACAGTTTATTTACAATTAAAAATTCTTTGAAAAAATTTATTACAATTCAAATAAATTTACTCCAAAATAATGTTGATATTTAAAAAAATAAATTAACAATTTTTTAAAAATTTAATTTACAAATTGGCTATTTTAAATTTTTCCAAAAAAAAGTTTAATAACATTTATAATTTTTTATTTTAGTATAAAAAATTCAAAATCAAAAATTATTTAGCGCGAATAGATACTTGCAATACGATAAGCGTCTATAAATTATATATAATAATAAATTTTAATTGTTTAGAACAAAAGTTGAATAATATTAACCTCGTGGGCTTATACTTCTATAGGTATAACACATTGTAAATAATGCACTCGTGAAACACACGTGTGGCTTGGAAAGTATATTGATAGGCCATTCGGAAAAAAAAAGATAACATAAAAGACACGTCACGTTGCATTATATTATACTCGTACGCAGGTATTCACTGATTGAAGTAAAGTAAAGAGACTTTTCGACAAAACGACCGTTATGCGACGGTAGGTGAGTGGGTACATGACATCGTAAAACCGTACAATATGCCTGTAACGATCAACTACAACTATGCACACACGTGCGATGACTGAAGCAGTATTGTTGTGTCCTTCAAAAAAAAAAAAATCAACGAATGCGTGCGTATAATACCTACATGTCATTGTGGTCGCGGTGTGCAGACAAAACCGCAAAAGTCGGTACTTCGCCAAAGTGGCGAGTGTGATGCATGATTGCCAACTATAAATATTATATTAGACTCGTGGCTCGATAGACGCAGACACGACTGTGTGTGTGTGTGGCATTTGAAAGCAGCGGGCTTGCATTTGAAATAAAAATGTCATTAATTAAACGTATTAAAATTTCATTTTTATTTATATACACCACTGTTAAACGTCCTACACAAATTTCGCGCTTGTCGTCATTCAGAATTTAAACGTTGTACGACTTTTGCGTTTATCCATAAAAATTGTGTCGGATTCGGGGAATGGCCCGGATACGGAATATAATAAATTCCTGTTCGCTTATTACATCGATCGGTAAATCGCGTGGAATCGTAATGTTTCTACGCGAAACCAATATTATGACTTTTATGTAAATGGACTTTAAGTCATTTCGTTTTCCGTTATTCTTTGTCAAATCATACATTATAAATTCTGTTAATCGTTTTGATATTTTGTTTTGTGTTTCATTTTTAATTACGTTCACAAATTTCAACCTTTGCGAGCCCCGATACACAACACAATATTATAATACCTCGTATAATTCGCGTGGAACGCCGCGGTTCAGAAATTCCCACTCGCGCCAAAATAATATCGTTATCGTACGACATACGCGCGCGCGTACACACACAATATTATACGCGTACGCGGACAAATGGCGTCGGTGTCGGTGACGATAGTGGGTGGGCGGCGGAAGAGGGTCGAGAGGCGTCGAGCCGTCGTCCGATACACGGCGAGGGGGGAGGGGGAGGGCGGGCGCGGCGGCGGCGGCGGCGGCGGTGATGAGGCACCGGCCGTGACTCGTGGCGAGGATCGGTGGGGGATCGGTTTTTCCGTGACGGCGAGGCGGTGCGCGCGGCGGGCGTCGGTCTGGCGGCGTCAGCCTCGGCCCGGCGGACGGGTGGCGGTGGGACGAAAAGAATCGACCGCCGCCGCTGCACGACGCGCACGCACCCACAATCGAGCGCCGCAGACCCACGTCGCTACGGCGCTAGCTGATGGCGAGGTGGGGCGTGGAACGCGGCATGCGTGCGTGAGACCATGCGGCGGCGGCGACGTCAAGCGAGCGACCGAGCTAACCGGAGAGTGGGAGAGCGCGCGCGCTTGTGTCGCGCGTTGGCGACGGATGATCCTTGGCGGGGTGGGTGGCCGGGGCTGGGTCCGCCACGGCGCTCCCTACTGCCGGCGGCGCGCCGCGTCGATGGCGGACGACCAATGGGAGGGGGACGCGGCGGGGTCCGCGCGCGCCGTAACCGCCTCCTTTGCAGGACCGGTCCGACTGGTTGCACCCCGGCGCGTCGTGCGACATCTCTTGGCCGGTTCATTGCGAGGTCGTCCGTCGAACGCTTCGCGTCGTCCGTGCGCACGTTACCGTGATCCGTCTCGTCGTCGTGTCGTCGTTCGCCGTCACGTCGCGGTTTTTTTTTTTAATTAATCATAGTTTTGAATTACTTTTTTTTTTTTTTTTGACGCGGTCGTTTTCTATTGACATCAACCGCGTCCGACTGGCGAACGAAACGCATACGTTACGTACACTGTTGTTCGGAACGCGTCGTCAGTCGTCGTCCGTGTCGCCAGTGTGTTCGTTTCGGTTTTACCGTTGACCGTTCGGCGCGCGCGCGAGTGGAAAACGCACCGGTCGTTTTTCGCGTAGGTACATAAAATCGTTGTACCCACACACTGCACCGCGAACGCGCCCGCGGCTGCTCCGAAGACACGTCGAAATTGATTTCTCCGCCCGTCCGTTGTGTCCGACGGCCATCACGCTGAATTACGGGGAGATCGGGAGCCCGTTCGGAGGGGGCGGCGGTGGCGGCGCTAACCAGCAACAGCAACAGAGGTCCACGGGCACGCCGTCGTCGATGGCCGGTGGTGACGCCATGGACGCAACAGCTCTGAGCACAGGCGGCCCGGGTTCCGGCGGTAGTGGCGGTGCCGGTGGCGCCAACGGCCCAGGGGGTAACAACGCGACCGTCGGTGGCCAAGACTCGCGCGGTGGAGGCGGTGGCAGCATAACGCCAGTGCCCACGTCCAAGTCGGCGTTCATCGAGCTCCAGCAGAACCCGTACAACGTGCGCGGCGTCTACCACCCGCACCCGCACGCCCATCCGCACTTTGCGGCGGCCGCCGCGGCCGCGGTCAACCAGCACCATAGCAGCCCCACGCAGCACCACGGCAACGCAGCCTCGCTGCAACCCCATCACCACGACGGCGCCGGCGGGTTCGGCAGCCCCAGGGGCGCCATGTCCGCGTACCCGTTCCCGACAATGCACCAGAACTCGTACTCGAGCTATCACATCGGATCGTACACGCCGCAGTGTCCATCGCCAACCAAAGAAGGTGAGCGTCATCGTTTCCAAAATAAACGATAATATCCGCACCGTCGTGTATGTAACTGCATAGTACCATCGTTTCATTTGGGCTGGTCATAGGCGGTTAATATTTGACCGTCGGATAGGGGGGCTCCACACCGCTGGTTTTGATTTTACGCCCCTTGGTCCTGCATTTTTGGTGCAAAGGTATAGCTACCGCTGGTGGGCTGAGGACATTTTCTGCGTATATATATATATATATATATATATAGGTGACGACTGACACAGCGTTCAACCCTAAAATCGGCCGCAGCTCGTGGTTAAAATATAAATGATCATCGGCGTCTACTATTATGTGATTGGCTCAAGTCATATTGCGACAGTAATTTTTCCTAAATATGACGAATGCGCTTATATATCGTCGAAATGTATTGCTTTGGAATGGGTGAGACTTTGTCACTTTCGGATTACTCGTAAATTACAATAATAATCCAAACCAGAATATATTTCCAACCCTCTCCCCTACTTGCCTTTTTCGATCTAGATGTGGTTCCATATCAATTATGGGTGCTGACGAAATCAGGATTTTGTAATTTTTGGACGAATTCGACTTTCCAGTTTGCCTGTAAGCTGTTGATATACTAAAAATATCTTGATTTACACAAAATTGACTTAATTGAATTATTGCAAATTTTTTACTTTATTGCGTTCGTTAAGTGGTCATGTTTTTCACTAAATTATAATCCGACATGGCATTTCATTTTCTGTGAGCCTCAGGTGTCTACATACTTATAGTGGTGAACCTAACTACATACAAGTTGATGTTCATATTCATACCTACGTAAACCTCACAATTGTTTTTTTTTTTTTTAAACAGTCATTCTCTCGTGCACATTAGGAGTTTCCTATTATACATAAGTAATACAATAAAAACCAACACTGCAACATTTGGGAAATGACAATGATCCTTCTACAAACGTTTGCACATCATAAAAAAAAACTTATGTTTTCAAATAAATATTTCATAGCAATTTTTTTTTTCAATTATTCGTGTTTGTGAAAAGAATTTTGTAAATGCAATATTCACACAAATGGTTTGAGAATGTTTTTTTTTTTTTATAATCTACTATACCTAAATATGAGTATAGGTAGGTAATGTAGAATGGCATAATATATAGGTACCTACCGATGTTTTTATACTGAAATAATTAGTAAATAAAAATGCGGTTTTAAAACTTTGTACGTCAAATATTTTTAGAAATTTTTAAACTGCGTTTTAATATGCACAGAAATAATATAATATTTCGCAACCGTGGAGATACGTATACCTATATAGCCTCTCCGAAAACAATGCGTGATAATCGATTTATTCAGTCCATCGTCCGTATAAAACATGCCGATTAGACCACACAGACCGCATACAATATATATATATATATATTTATCCCTTTATCAGAGTACCTAGATATATGTTGTATATATATGCTCATACATAGGTAGGTACTGCACGATCGACACGATTCCGCATACTATATATCGTAAGGTATATAAATATATGAATTTTAGTATATTATCTCATATCAATAAGCCTCGGTCGCATATAATTAATATTATCTCGGCGTGGTGGCATTTTGAAAATGAGTATTGTTATATAGTTTTGTGACTAAAAAAATATATGTAATTATAAAATTAAAATATGACGACACGGTTCTATATTATATACTGTTATTGTATATTGTAATTGACTTTCTTCACAACAATAAACATCAACAATTTTTTCGGAGCGAAAAGAAAACTAGTCAAACACTACCTATAGATATTTAAGTATACCCATTGAACAAATAAATTTTAAACAAAATAAAAATTAATTACCTAAGACGGGCTCGTAAATTATAATTACTCGTAATCTTCAAGTTTTAATAATGTGTGTAAATGCTATAATAATAAAAACCTATATAGTTGGGTACTTACCAATTATATTACTACTATTATTACTATTATATATATTAGATATAGGCACTATATTTATGAAACGATGTTGTGTATTGTTTCTTATATGTAATAGTACATATGTACATATCTTACATATGTTAGTATAATAGTTTTCAATTTTAAAAAAATCTGAAGCCGAATCTAGAAGATCAAAAATATATAGAGGCAATATATTATTATTATTATTTCCGATATAAAATATGTACCTACATTATATTAATATTATATGTTAGACGTGACAATTTGTACCTATGTGATGTACTGTTTCTGTTTTCGTGGCATCATCTCGGTATTTACAATAATATTTTACCGATTTCCAAGCACTGCAGTAGTAGTAAAGTAATATAGATATAATATAGTTCAGTTAAATATAATATTATAAATATATATACTTAACCTAATCTACGCTGTGTATATGTGTGAATTGGTAGGACTTTCGTTATATACACTCTAATCTCTATACGTTATAATATTATCTTCAGTTTTTAATGTAATATACCTTTAAATACGTTTATTGTAAATTTTGACACTCGTATTCTTTACAATTTATCATATCATATTGACATAATATAATATCTATATAATATTACAATTGAAAGTTTTTCAACTGACCTAAAACTATCAGCAACTATATAATATTATATACCAATAAGCAATCAGCAAAATAATGTTTTATATTTCCGCGTTGTTATTTCGTTTCATTTTTTTTTTTATATTGTTGTTATAAATTGTGTATAATATTATTATACCTATACATTAGGCATACTATTATATCGCCTCATAGAGACAAAAGTTTTGACACACGTACACACATTGCACCGTAAGTACGATCGTGTCCACAAATGGACAAGTGTTTTTCGAATAGACACAAACACAAATATAATATTATGCAATAAAACCATGAGTTTATTATACTTAGGTATTATATTATATTTTTTTGGAGCGTTATTTTGTTTTAACGTTGATGATGAGCTGCAATTAGTACACAGATAGGTTCATTGGCAGAAGGAAATATATACGTAGGAAAACCACATTTTTATGATAATATTATTACTTAAGTTCTGCTGCAGAAAAGCACATTTAACCGCACATATAAATATGATGGAATTAAATCTTAAACGGCATCGACATACAGTTTAATAATTGTTACTATTTTTGAAAATTTTTATCCCTTTTGTAGTAGTTACTATTGACGCCGAAATATTTCGTATCGCGATATTGTCTTAGTTATTTAAATAACCCTTGGAAAAAAAAAATTTGCATTATAAATAAAACAAATAATTGTAAAGTATACAAAATTAAAATTTAGAAATTGATTCTAGTCATAAATATATATACAAACAAAAATACTATATTTTAATAACTTCTTGTTAACCGTTCAAATAATTCATTACAAACTTTAAATATTTTATTATTTTTCTGATGATTTATTTGGACATTTTGATAGTTGCAAATTACCTGATAATATATAATTTTTTTCTATATTGTAGCAAAGCTATAATAAGCATGTTTTCATATGTGGTTCCACTAATTCATACTGTTATCAAACAGTAAAAGAGCTTTCAATGTTTAGCATGCGAGCTTATATAGTTTATGCTTGGCATCATTGCATTAAGTTTTTAGAATAGATTACGCTCAATCGCATAGTAGAAAAAGATTTAAAAATTATACTGATGATAAGAAAGGATTCAATTTAATCGTATTTCATCAATATCATATTATATTATAATAATGCTAGACGATAACAATGAGATCACACACGCTCTCCATTCGGGGTGAACCGTTGCAGGTGGCCTGCGCTATCGTATAACTCGACCCCAAGCTAATTTTTATTACCGTTTTTAATACATTTATACGCACACGTGTGTAAACGTAGGTACCTTCTTTATATAGCTATAATATATATATACTAATGTGCACGCATTATACTGTAGACCGCGGTGTAGGGGTTATAAATATAAATAATATATTAAAATATATATACTGCAGCAACACCTATATATTGTTTTCCTTTCACTCTTTGTGTCCCTGTCATCCTCAACATACGCTGCTATCGCCTGATCTTCCGAATTTCACTAAACAAAACGATACTAATATAGGTATTGCACATCTCCTCATCACATCGATAATTTTTTAATAAAGATTTAATAATATTTGCTGTGCTGTCCATTTGCTTTTAGGCCAGTTTTTGACTTGTTCATAAATTTATAATATATATAGTTGTATCTTTACTCTATGGACATAAATAAGTAAGTAATAGGTTTTTAGCTGTAGCTTTATGCAGTTGTTGCGTTAGCATCTTTTCGTTGTGTACGTAAATCTAAAAAATATATATTTAATAAACGTTCTAAAATCAAACTTTTTTTACAATTTTCTTGTCTGTTAAAATGTAAACCGATAAACTATAGGTTAATACTTCATCTGAATAAGCTATATGGATTATACATTAATATTATATTTGTAAAATATAGTAGAACAAAATTGTTAAATTATTTAAGTCGTATATAGTTTATATATAGTATTATTATGGAGGCTAAATTGAATGTTTATTTATCAATATAAATATTAAACATCGCTACTGCAGTTATTCTGTACTTGTATGCTTATCTAGTATTTTCATTTTCAATATAAAGATAATTATTATTATGCAACTATACAATTTGGGTAAATTCCACACATTTTTATCTCTGTATTCTTATAGAGAGCCAATCGCGATGATTAAATATCGTTTACTATTAGTCGTATAATAATATACGCTTGTGTGTGGGTGCGTAACATAATAAATTATATCGAATTTAATACCGAACAGCCATAGGCGTATATTTTAATATATATTATATTCACACAGTATTATATATTATTATTTATATTGTAACGGTCGATTAATCGAAACCACAGTGGCTGTGGTTTCCAAATTTCATATTTTCATTATACACCGCTAAGACGATACGATGACAAATTGCCAGCAGCACAGATTTTAATAATACATCGTTTTTTATTCATAAAATCGACCGCATGTTCAATCACGTCGTCGTCGTTAGTGATTAAAATCGATATTGTATGAGAAAAGATAGCATCGATTCACCGTATAGACAGCTTCTGCGCTTTCTGTTAACATGTAGAAAAAAATATTATCTCAAACAAATATAAGTATTTTCATAAGACATTATTACTTCAAATAATAGAATATATTATTAGGTATATATAATTATGTAATATAATATAACGAATACAATATTCAAGGCTGCAACTAAAACTTAAATACAATTTTATAGTCACTTTCCATTTTGCTAATATGTTTAAATCTAGTTGTTAAAAAATATTTGCTCAGTTGAGTTAAAACCTACTATTTAATATTGCCATTATTAAATGGCTAAAAAAATAATAATTCATAATAAGTTATCAGTTAAGGTATTATACGTATTTTTTTTTTAAAACTGGCTCAAAAAATATATCATTTGTACAAATTAGTATATTATTATATTACATTTTTAATCTATACAAACATGAGTCTACAATACAATGATTTTACTGCAAAAATTGTAAAATAATATAATACAGACAAAAGAATATTGGCATATTAAGCCCATAATTTTAGAATGATTAGTATATATTGGTAAAATTATTTTTTACTTGTAACTGTAACTCGTTTTGTTTGCCTTACGTTATATGGGTAAAATGCGAATCGCTTTAACAGTTGATTAGTTATAAGTAGTATAGCAAACTCTAAAAGTAATGAAAAACATAATTTGATATTTAAACTAAAATTTTGAGCTTTTTGCACTATATTTATAGATTTAACTGTACAATATTTTAACAATTCAAAGTTAAATACCCTTATACCATACATATTATATGTGACGTTTACTATAATCTACGTATAGTTTATAAATAAATCATTTAGGCCGATCGATATGATAATAAATTGTATTGTGATCTTTACAGACATCGCCGTGTTAAAGTTTATAATATTATTATCTATATTACCTAAAAGTATATATATATATATATAAATATTAAAATAATCTGATTTCTCTAAATCTGCACCGTGTATTATATATATATATATATATATATATCCATGCAATGACGTCGGGACGATATTTTCGCGCATAATAAATACATCATGTGAATATTTGATGAAGACTTATTTGTTTTTACTTATTGTACATAATATAATATACATAAATATTATTATAGTGAGACCAGACAATATGCGCGTCGTCTTTATAAACGCACACATACAATATACCGTTCACATAACATTATTGTATTATATTATATTATTATATGATGCGCGTCACTTGCACAGCTATTCCGTTCGATTTACGTCTACGTGCGCATACTATACATACGGGTTACCTACCTATCCATCTATATGGTACGTACATGCCCATACGGAAAAATGATTATAAATTTTCCGTGTGACCGCTATATCATTTACATGTATATATATGTATATATATATAGACGGGCGCTGCAGAGTTCGGCACACTCGACGAGTGTGTCTATCTGTCTATATAATATTATGTTGTGTTCGTCTGTGTAGTGTATTGTACATAGTTACGAAAATGTTGCTATTGGTGACTGTTGGCAAAAAAATAAATAATATACCATGTCGGCCAGGTCTGAGTTCTGTCGTGTGGTGGGGTGGTGGTGGCCAGCCGCCTCAAACCTCCCTGTTTATAAATTCACCTATAAGTACGCCCATACAATATATACGAGTATATATATATATATATAAAACTCAGAGTGCCCCCATATGGGAAAACCGCGTTAGATACATTAAACTTATTGTACCGTCCAGGCCACGTGTGTATACGTATATGAGATGTATTTGAAATAAAAATTTCGTTTTACGTTATTTACAATTTGACAGTTAAACAATGTTTGCGTTTATCGTTAAAAATAATATCAAATGTGGGGAGTGGTCCGGGTAAGAAATATAATAAATTCTCGGATTCATCGCTATAAGATTGATTGCTAAAAACCACGTGGAAGAAATATTTCTATAAAACCGATATTATAACTTTTAAGTAGATAGATTTTAAGTCATTTCGTTTTGCGTTATTTTTTGTTTAATAATATTCTATAAATTACGTTTTGCTTTATGTTTTGTTATTGATATATTATAAATTTTGTTAATCCTTATGTTTTATTTTGTGACATTTAATTATTTTTGTTTACTGTTTTCCCTTTTTATTATGTTTACAAATTTCAACCGTTTCTTATCATATATAACGTTACCACAACGTTTGCAAGCCCTAATATATACAGACGCACTGTAGCGTGAATAAAAAATATTTTGTGAATTCGTAACTCCACACGGTCGAAAAAACGAACGCACTGTAGCTCCGCGTTCTAAAAATATTTTAAACACATAAAGACCGCATGCCATAAAACTGATATA